>RPOG01001499.1:1944-14224 GCA_008086565.1 Thalassoma bifasciatum
CTGTGCAACTTAAACATGTGAAGAACCAGAAAGTTAGCAGTCTCAAGAGAAGAGGGCAGCTTAGGAAGGGGCGCGTTGAACTGACATGGAGAATGTGTCAATGATGGTGGGATCACAGTATTACTGTCAAAGGGTGGAAGGTCAGTAACAAAGTCCACAGTGATGTGGGATCAGGGGAAGCTCAGGATGGGTAAGGGGTGCAACAGACCAGCTGGAGGTTGATGTTAGCCCTTTCCTCAGCACTGACAGAGCAGACTTGCACAAACTCTCAAGTGTTCTTGACCATGCCAAGCCACCAGGACTGCTGTTTGAGGAACTAGAGGGTCCAGGTAACTCTTTGACAATAGGTCAGTTTGAACACTGGTCCAGACCTGAGAACAGGCTGAATCTGGGATGAAGAGATGAACTGCAGTCCGGATTTGGGGACTGGTTAATTCACTTCAGCTTCTTCGACCACCTGCTCTGTCTCCCAAGTGGCAGACCTGACGAAGCAAGAAATGGGGATGATAGGGTCTTCTCCTCAGAGCTGAAGGGGGGAGAATGGAGGCGAGAGGGCCTAAGGCTGAACGTAGTGGGATCCAGGGTGGTAGGTGAGGTTAAAGTTAAACTGACTGAGAAAGAGGGACCAACAGGCTTGTCAGGGGTTGAGCTGCTTAGCAAAGCATAGGCAGGTGATATACTTATAGTCCATTGACATGTTGAAAGGGACTGCAGATCCTTTCAGTCAGGGCCTACATAACTGCCAAAAGCCCTCTGTTTCACACACAGTCGTCTCTCTCTGATGGGGAAAGCAGGCATGAGGAAAAGGCACAAGGGTGAAGCTTTTGAGTCCCTGAGTTGCGTTGTGAGATTACGGCTCCAACTCCTGTGTTAAAGGCATCCACCTCATCAACAACTGAAGCGCAGGGTCAGGGTGTTTTGACACCGGAGCTCTGAGAGTTAATTCTTGAAGTGAGAGAACACAGCAGAGGTAACAGGTGACCACAGCAAGGGGGAGTAGGTGGAGGTGAGACTTGTAAGAGGGCTGGCAGTCTTACTCCAATCCTAAATGAAGTATCAATAAAAGTTGGTGAGCCCCAAGAGGCACTGGAGCTCCTTACGGGCGGTGGGAACCAGCCAGTTGAGGACAGCTTGGGTCTTGGATGGGTCTGGTTAGAGCTTTCACTTGGCAATGATAGAACCCAAGAAGTGTACAGAGGTGGCACGAAGCTGTCACTTCTAGGGCTTAACAAAAAGACGGTTCTCCAGACGGTGTTGTAATACCTGGTGTATATGCTGCTGATGCCCTTGGAGAGAGCAGGAGAAGCTGAGAATGTCATCGATATACAAATATACAAATACACAAACCTGTTGAGTGCGTCATGGAGGATGTCATTAATGGGGCTCTGAAATCCGTCAGGGGCAGTGGTGAGTCCAAAGAGCTTGACCAGGTACTCCAAGTGTCTAAAGGGGGGGTTTCGAAGGCAAACTTCCACTCATCTCCCTCTTGCTCCCTCCGCGGATAAATCACCGTACAAGACAAGCTTCTGGGTTTTACAGAGAGGATCAAAGGAAGGGTCAATGAGGGGTAGAGGAGACTTATTTTTAATGGTGATGCCGTTGAGTCATCAAATCAATACAGGGGTGAAGGGTGGAGTCTTTCTTTTTAACACACACAAAAAAAGAACCAGCAGCACAGCAGAGAGAAGGAGAAGAGATTTATGAGGCCAGAAGCTGAGTTGAAACACTGAGCCTCAAAAGCAGACCGAGACAGGGAAGCAGTTCAAGAGTTTTTATTGAGACGTGGGTGAGAGACACGTGAAAGAGAGAACATGAAAATGATTCAAAGTCTAGAGAGTGAGTCTAATCCAGGAGAGCAGGAGTGGGCATGAGGCTGAGGTGAGAGCAGGTGAGAGAGTGGCCGTGTGGTAGGGATGAGTCGTTCGTGAACGATTCGTTCAAATGAACGTTCTGGGTGAACGAACTGAACCGAATCACTTACTTGAAAAGATTTGTTCATTTATGAACTGCAGGTGCACTTCCCTCTCCTGACTCTTGTCTCTGTCTCTCTTGACTGTTAGAGTCTCCCAAGCCCTCCCCCCCGCACCCATTTATGTCAATGATAGTAATGACTCAACAAACAAGACAGAGTCGGTCGGAAGTCCTGTGTCGCTCAAGCCTGCCCGTACATCTCCCTCTCGTGTCACCAAACTTGATTAAGTAGTGAATGTTTCGGTTTTGCAAAAAAATATATGAGCTTTTTATGGCTGCTGTCGGTTCACAAACTGCTTCTATATCCATAATTACTCAGCTGACAGTTTTAAAATTAATTCTGATGGTTTCAAATAACGTTTATTTCATGAATTAATCACTGACGGACTGAGAAAGCGAGACACAGCTCTGAGCTGGAGCTCCGAGTCAGTGATTCGCACTGACGTACTAAACGTACTGACGTACTGAACGTACTGAATGACGTGAACGAATCGCCAACTGAACTGGAGCTCCGTGTCAGTGATTCGTACTGAACGNGCACCCATTTATGTCAATGATAGTAATGACTCAACAAACAAGACAGAGTCGGTCGGAAGTCCTGTGTCGCTCAAGCCCGCCCGTACATCTCCCTCTCGTGTCACCAAACTTGATTAAGTAGTGAATGTTTCGGTTTTGCAAAAAAATATATGAGCTTTTTATGGCTGCTGTCGGTTCACAAACTGCTTCTATATCCATAATTACTCAGCTGACAGTTTTAAAATTAATTCTGATGGTTTCAAATAACGTTTATTTCATGAATTAATCACTGACGGACTGAGAAAGCGAGACACAGCTCTGAGCTGGAGCTCCGAGTCAGTGATTCGCACTGACGTACTAAACGTACTGACGTACTGAACGTACTGAATGACGTGAACGAATCGCCAACTGAACTGGAGCTCCGTGTCAGTGATTCGTACTGAACGTACTGAACGAACTGAACGCGCTGAACGAACTGAATGAACTGAATGAACTGAACAAGCTGAATGAACTGAACGCGCTGAACGAACTGAATGTACTNTTTTGCAAAAAAATATATGAGCTTTTTATGGCTGCTGTCGGTTCACAAACTGCTTCTATATCCATAATTACTCAGCTGACAGTTTTAAAATTAATTCTGATGGTTTCAAATAACGTTTATTTCATGAATTAATCACTGACGGACTGAGAAAGCGAGACACAGCTCTGAGCTGGAGCTCCGAGTCAGTGATTCGCACTGACGTACTAAACGTACTGACGTACTGAACGTACTGAATGACGTGAACGAATCGCCAACTGAACTGGAGCTCCGTGTCAGTGATTCGTACTGAACGCGCTGAACGAACTGAATGAACTGAATGAACTGAACAAGCTGAATGAACTGAACGCGCTGAACGAACTGAATGTACTGAATGACGTGAACGAATCGCAGACTGAACTGAAGCTCTGTGTTAGTGATTCATAGTGAACGTACTGAAGGCACGTACATCCAGTACGTGAACGAATTGCGAGCTGACAGAGAGAGGGAGACTCAGAACGGACCAAAGCCCTTGACTGGTCCTCAAAATGTATATAACATATAAATATCAAACACTCTGTATACTTTTTGATAATATTTTTATACTTTAAAGTTGATAATTATAATGTTGTAATGTGTCTAATGTACAGAGATATAGTCTATTTTATGAATATTTTATTTCTATTTTATATTTTGCACTGCATGCTCTTTTTGCACATCTGTTTAGCTTATTTAACTAGATGTTTAACTGTGTGTACATTTTTTTTTATGTCACACCTGTTTTGGCAATGTAAACGTATTGTAGCATACTGGCCATTCCCAAGGGATTGTGGGAATATTCTTGTACAACATGTGTTTGTTGTTAGTTCTAGCTGGTTCTGCATTTTATTGAGTAGTTTTTATTCTTTGGGCTATATTTGAGTATAAGTCGACCCAGTGGTGACTTGGGTTATGTTTCTGGAAGACAACTATGAGTAAAGTGAGTTTTGTCAGCAGTTAGTACCATAGGAAACTGAATATACGGCGTTGTATCAGCTAACTGACTGTAGGGTGATAGACTGAACTGTGGTGATGTACTGAATGATTCAGTGAACGAATCTTATGAACAAATCTTTTTACTGAATGGATTTTAATGATTCATTTTGCCCATCACTACCGTGTGGCAGAGGCTAAAGGCTGGATTATGGTTTCTGCATGGAAGAGACGTGCGGAGAAAAGTCACCTGACATCGGTATGAGAGACCGTGTGAGGCTTTTATACTTTTCTTCTGTTGGGCTCCATTCCCAAACTGCAGGGGGCGGTATATCGCAAACACATCTTCTATAGCATTTAACCAAAGTAGAAGAAGTCTGCCTTTGTTTACATGGTTTACAACATTANCATCACAAAGTTATCACTGCAATCTCTGTGTGATGAATAGAATAAATGCCTATATTTTCACACTGGAAACACTCAGAGCTCAGGGTTGGCCTCCATATTGTCCAACCATATCTGCACGGCAGTTAGAAACTTTCAAAGGTGCATGACGTGGAATAAAAGATAAACTCTCCCTGGCGAGTTCCCCCGTCCAGACGACTCTACTGTAGTAAGTAGACGAAACCCGTCTCGTCTCGTGCCCCTTTGTCTTTCGTTAAACCAGACTTGAGTGGAAGGTTCATGAGACTCAGGGAGGCACTAGAGCAGGGGTGGCCAACCAGTCAGACACCAAGAGCCAAAAAAATCACAGTGGCACGACAAAGAGCCACATCTTAAATGTGGGCTTATCAACTCTCTCACACAAACGGGAAATGCTGGTCCATCTTCACACCCTTACACATGGTATCTCCCTCATTCATGCTGTCTTTTTTCACATCTTCACATCCCTTACCTCCACACACATACACACATTACAGTTGCAGCTGTTGGTCTTTCAAGGAGAGGAAGTTCATTTTTTCCCAGCCTACAGAATAATTATTATAACTTTATTTATGCAGCACTTTTCAAAACAATGTTACTAAGTGCTTCACAGAAATTAGAATGAACATTGATAAGAAACAAAATACTGAAAAAAAGGGGGAAATAAAAGAGAAATGTGTGGAGGAGTAGAAGAAAGTATATAAAAATATGTAACTTTTTTTTTNAACTCTCTCACACAAACGGGAAATGCTGGTCCATCTTCAGACCCTTACACATGGTATCTCCCTCATTCATGCTGTCTTTTTTCACATCTTCACATCCCTTACCTCCACACACATACACACATTACAGTTTCAGCTGCTGGTCTTTCAAGGAGAGGAAGTTCATTTTTTCCCAGCCTTCAGAATGATAATTATAACTTTATTTATGCAGCACTTTTCAAAACAATGTTACTAAGTGCTTCACAGAAATTAGAATGAACATTGATAAGAAACAAAATACTGAAAAAAAGGGGGAAATAAAAGAGAAATGTGTGGAGGAGTAGAAGAAAGTATATAAAAATATGTAACTTTTTTTTTCTAAAAAGCTAAAACCACCACCAAAAAGGAGAAAAAACATCATAAAAATTAAAACCAACAACAATGTTAAAACAAAATAAGTAAAGAGAAGATTTAAGACATCACGAATGTGTGTGTTTATTTGTATGTAAATGTTACCCCCTTTCTTTTTCTAATCGTTTTTAAAAAAGATAAAGTGGCCGAGTAGCAGTGAAGTCTCCGGATCTATGAAGAACAACGGAATGAAAAAACTCTGAAAATGCTCCGGTGCATGATGATTCGATCATTTCACTGTCAATCAAAAAGGGATTTAGGATCGGACAGATCATCCAATCATCATCCAGAAGCTGAGCGTCAGGGCCCGCCCACTGCCCCACAGACCCCAGAGAGTCGAGCATCAGCGTCCGTCTGTGTAAAACACTGTGGAGCTGCAGAGATGAATGAGAATGAATTTGTCTCGGTTTCCTGAAGCTGATTCTGAATAAAAGATGAAGGCGTCATGGTGCATATTTAGTAAATGAAATATACACACAGCGGTACATATTTCACCACGTTTTCTTTTTTTGAATTTACATTTTAGGGGAAGCTGAGCTTCCCTTGCAGTCTTAGAGCAATCGCCACTGACATACATACACACACAGTCACAGTCTCTCCCTCTCTCTCTCTTCTCCTTTACTGACTTTTCTACCCCAAAAATATAATATGCGACAAATGCCTGTATCAACAATAACAGATGTTGGTAACTTTGAAATGTCCCGACGATGTCTGGCATATGAGATAGAATGGCTTTCCATTTCGTTCAACAAAGAAAAATTCACTCTCCACTCTGTTAAAAAAAGTCCTCAGTTCAGTCTTAAACTTGTGCTTCGCTGCACACTTTTCCCAGCCATTTTTCCTTAAGCAGAAATGCGCCTCAGCAACTGCACTGTTCTCTTTTCCCTCCAAACCACACACTGTATGAGGCTTCGAACTCTCATCTGCACATGCGCACTCTGCTCCGCTCACTCACCCCGCCCACACCTGATACATTTTTCCAAAGCACCTCATCTTTTTGAAGAATGGACGGAAGAGCAGCATTCTGCCAGGCAAAGAGCTGCGGGTTGGCCACCCCTGCACTAGAGAAAAGGAGAGACATGAGTAATTCATAAAGGCAGACGGGTAATACGATAGAAACTAGGATCCAAATCAAATCTATCCTGATGTTTGAAAGTTGAAACTCATCAGACTGATTGTAGCTTCAGATCATTCATTACATTTCTTTTTTCTTCATTCAGGAACTGATGCTGCAGAGTCGTCTGCATTTCACTTCACACTCGACTTCCTCTTCAAGGTCACACACAAACTCCCCTAGCGATTTCGTCCTTTGGGTTGGGAAGACTTCGTCTAGATGTGAGAGCTCTACATCACAGAGGGAGGGACTGGAGAGGTCAATGAGGAACATGAGCTCAGACAGATTGAAGCAGCATCCAGGACACCAGACAGAGCAGAAACAGGCATCAGACCAGAAGACATCTTTAAAGGCCCACCTGGAAGACAGGAACCAATCAGAAGAGTGCTGACAAAGGGAGTGGCTGGCATCGGGAAAACAGTCTTAACACAGAAGTTCACTCTGGACTGGGCTGAAGACAAAAGCAACCAGGACATCCACTTCACATTTCCATTCACTTTCAGAGAGCTGAATGTGCTGAAAGAGAGAAAGTTCAGCTTGGTGGGACTTGTTCATCACTTCTTTCCTCAAAGCAAAGAAGCAGGACTCTGCAGCTTTCAACACTTGCAGCTGCTCTTCATCTTTGACGGTCTGGATGAGTGTCGACTTCCTCTGGACTTCCACAACAATCAGATCCTGACTGATGCTACAGAGTCCACCTCAGTGGATGTGCTGCTGACAAACCTCATCAGGGGGAACCTGCTTCCCTCTGCTCGCCTCTGGATAANGGACCCTGACTCAGATGTACATCTACTTCCTGCTGGTTCAGTCCAAAGTGAAGAGCATCAAGTATGAAGGAGGAGCTGAGACTGATCCACTCTGGAGTCCAGAGAGCAGGAAGATGATTGAGTCTCTGGGAAAACTGGCTTTTGAGCAGCTGCAGAAAGGAAACCTGATCTTCTATGAATCAGACCTGACAGAGTGTGGCATCGACATCAGAGCAGCCTCAGTGTACTCAGGAGTGTTCACACAGATCTTTAGAGAGGAGAGAGGACTGTACCAGGCTGACAAGGTCTTCTGCTTCATCCATCTGAGCGTTCAGGAGTTTCTGGCTGCTCTTCATGTCCATCTGACCTTCACCAAGTCTGGACTCAACCTGATGGAAGAACAACAAACAGCATCCTCTATCTCTAAAGTCTTTAGAGTCAAACCTAAACTGACTCGTCTCCATCAGAGTGCTGTGAACAAGGCCTTACAGAGTCCAAACGGACACCTGGACTTGTTCCTGCGCTTCCTCCTGGGTCTCTCTCTGCAGACCAATCAGAGTCTCCTGAGAGGTCTGCTGACAAAGACAGGAAGTGACTCAAAGACCAATCAGGAAACAGTCCAGTTCATCAAGAAGAAGCTGAGTGAGGATGTGTGTGCAGAGAAAAGCATCAACCTGTTCCACTGTCTGAATGAAGTGAATGATCGTTCTCTAGAGGAGCAGATCCAACAGTCCCTGAGATCAGGACGTCTCTCCACACATCAACTGTCTCCTGCTCAGTGGTCAGCTCTGCTCTTCATCTTACTGTCATCAGACAAAGATCTGGAGCTGTTTGAGCTGAAGAAATACTCTGCTTCAGAGGAGGCTCTTCTGAGGCTGCTGCCAGTGATCAAAGCTGCAAACAAAGCTGTGTAGGTGCAGAAATGACTGATTCAAAACAGATTGTTTATGACAGATGAAACATTGAGTCTGTGTTAAACACTTATTCTTCTCCAGGCTGAGTGGATGTAATCTGTCAAAGAGAAGCTGTGAAGCTCTGTCCTCAGTCCTCAGCTCACAGTCCTCCAGTCTGAGAGAGCTGGACCTGAGTAACAACCACCTGAAGGATTCAGGAGTGGAGCTGCTGTCTGCTGGACTGAAGAGTCCTCACTGTCAACTGGAAACTCTCAGGTCAGGTCAAAGGTTATAGGAATGAAAAAAATATCTAACTTAGTTTGGGAAAGTCATCAGGTAGACATCCATTTGACATAGTATGTTCTTCAAGAGTCCATATCATACTTTTTGAAAATTGTTAAAAGTCATTTGATGCGTGAGTCTCATGTCCCAGAGTTGTGCATGTGTCTGCCCCTGCATAAAAAAAAAAAAACAAAAAAAGACAACCTTGGACCATGAGATTAGAACTGCCAAAAATCCTTCTTTTTCACCATATTTTTCACTGAGCTGTGACAGCATCGTCAGTTGAATATGCATTTGAGTTCAAACTCTCTCTGCATCTTTCAGGAAGTGATCATGGTGACTAACTCAAGGAACAGAGCAACTTGTATGCCACGCTCTAAATATAGACATTTTGTTTGTTTTTTTCCTTGGAGGAAGCTGCAGGAGGAGAATGTGGAGAATCTGACAGACGTGGTTGTGTCACTTCTCTCTGGTGTTTGTGTGTCCAGTGATGACATCAACACCAGCTTGATTTCAAAACAGTTCACTAGAGGAGAGATTTTCATAAATAGGGAGCTAGTGAAGAGAGGAGAGGATGGATTTTTTTTTTTTATGAGGGGGTGTTGAAGTTACACCAGTGTCTAATATTTTTGTGAGTAATCCATGTAAAAGTGAATTTTGCTTAGTATTGCACCATTAAGTCCTCATCAGAGCAGCTTTGGAGATGCAACACATTTTGTGTATTGATTCTTTATTGAATAAAACAAAGAATTTTATGGCCTTTGATCATTTCCAAAGTCCAGCAGACTTGACAAATGTTTCCTTTTTCCTCTCAGGTTTTCTGGATGTAACCTGTCAGAGAGAAGCTGTGAAGCTCTGTCCTCAGTCCTCAGCTCACAGTCCTCCAGTCTGAGAGAGCTGGACCTGAGTAACAACAACCTGAAGGATTCAGGAGTGGAGCTGCTGTCTGCTGGACTGAAGAGTCCTCACTGTCAACTGGAAACTCTCAGGTCAGGTCAAAGGTTATAGAAACGAAAGTGGTCAAAACTGGTTCGCTTTTTTTCATTTTCTGATTTTCTTCTCTAACTCAAGTCTGTCAGGTTGTCTGATCTCAGAGAGGGGCTGTGCTTCTCTGGCCTCAGCTCTGAGATCCAACCCCTCCCACCTGAGAGAGCTGGACCTGAGCTACAATCATCCAGGAGACTCAGGAGTGGAGCTGCTGTTTGCTGGACTGAAGAGTCCTCACTGTACACTGGAAACTCTCAGGTCAGGATTCAGGCGATATGAATGAAAATAGCATTTGACTCAGTTCGGGACAGTTGACAGGGGCACATCTTAAAAGAGAGCTCCATTTGACGATATTATCTCAAAGTTACCACATTACACGTTATTCAAACAGTTAAAAGTCTTTTGATGCAAAAGTCTGATGACTCAGAGTTTTGAGCCTCCCCCCTTAAAAAACGAAAGTAAATTGAACAATGAGATTAGAACTGCCAAAAATCCTTCTTTTTCACCACATTTTTCACTGAACTGTGACAGCATCGTCAGTTGAATATGCATTTGAGTTCAGACTCACCCTGCATTATTCAGGAAGTGTTAATTGTGACTAAAGGAACAGAGCAAATTGTATGCCACTCTCTAAATATAGACATTTGATTTGTTTTGTTCCTTTGAGGAAGCTGCAGGAGGAAAATGTGGAGAATCTGACAGACGTGGTTGTGTCACTTCTCTCTGGTGTTTGTGTGTCCAGTGATGACATCAACACCAGCTTGATTTCAAAACAGTTCACTTGAGGAGAGATTTACATAAAAAGGGAGCTAGTGAAGAGAGGAGAGGATGGATTTTTTATATAGGAGGGCGTGTTGAAGACACAGGTGTTTAATATTTTTGTTGATAATCCATGAAAGTGAATTTTGCTTCGTATGGTACCATTAAGTCATCATCAGAGCAGGTTAGGCGACACAATAAATTTTGTAGATTGATTCTTCATTGAATAAAACAAAGAAATTCATGGCTTTTGATCATTTCCAAAGAAACAGCAGACTTGACAATCATTTCCATGTCCTCTCAGGTTTTCTGGATGTTATCTGTCAAAGAGAAGCTGTGAAGCTCTGTCCTCAGTCCTCAGCTCACAGTCCTCCAGTCTGAGAGAGTTGGACCTGAGTAACAACAACCTGAAGGATTCAGGAGTGGAGCTGCTGTCTGCTGGACTGAAGAGTCCTCACTGTCAACTGGAAACTCTCAGGTCAGGTCAAAGGTTATATGAGTAAAAATAATATTCAACTCAGTTTGGGACGGTCATCAGGTAGACATCCATTTGACATAATATGTTCTTCAAGAGTCCATATCATCCTTTTCTAAAATTGTTAAGTCATTTGATGTGGGAGTCTCATGTCCCAGAGTTATGAATGTGGCTGCCCCTTGAAAAGAAAAAAACAACCTTGGACCGAGAGATTAGAACTGCCAAAAATCCTTCTTTTTCACCACATTTTTCACTGAGCTGTGACAGCATCGTCAGTTGAATATGCATTTGAGTTCAAACTCTCTCTGCATCTTTCAGGAAGTGATCATGCTGACTCAAGGAACAGAGCAACTTGTATGCCACGCTCTAAATATAGACATTTTGTTTGTTTTGTTCCTTTGAGGAAAATGCAGGAGGAGAATGTGGAGAAACTGACAGACGAGGTTGTGTCACTTCTCTCTGGTGTTTGTGTGTCCAGTGATGACATCAACACCAGCTTGATTTCAAAACAGTTCACTTGAGGAGAGATTTTCATAAAAAGGGAGCTAGTGAAGAGAGGAGAGGATGGATTTTTTTTTAATATGATTGGGTGTTGAAGTTACACCAGTGTCTAATATTTTTGTGAGTAATCTATGTTAAAATGAATTTTGCGTAAAATGGCTCCTTTAAGTCATCATCATCAGAGCAGGTTAGGAGACACAATACATTTTGTAGATTGATTCTTCATTGAACAAAACAAAGAATTTTATGGCCTTTGATCATTTCCAAAAAATAAAAAAAGACTTGACAAACGTTTCCATGTCCTCTCAGGTTTTCTGGATGTGATCTGTCAGAGAGAAGCTGTGAAGCTCTGTCCTCAGTCCTCAGCTCACAGTCCTCCAGTCTGAGAGAGCTGGACCTGAGTAACAACCACCTGAAGGATTCAGGAGTGGAGCTGCTGTCTGCTGGACTGAAGAGTCCTCACTGTCAACTGGAAACTCTCAGGTCAGGTCAAAGGTTATAGAAATGAAAGTGATCAAAACTGGTTAACTTTTTTTCATTTTCTGATTTTCTTCTCTAACTCCAGTCTGTCAGGTTGTCTGATCACAGAGAGAAGCTGTGCTTCTCTGGCCTCAGCTCTGAGATCCAACCCCTCCCACCTGAGAGAGCTGGACCTGAGCTACAATCATCCAGGAGACTCAGGAGTGAAGCTGCTGTCTGCTGGACTGGAGGATCCACTCTGCAGACTGGACACACTGAGGTAGAACCAGACAACAAGAGCTCAAAGACTCAATGTGCAAAAGAAAACATCTCATTTCACAACAAAAAGATCTGCGTTGGTTTAATCCTCCTCAGAGGACTGATTGGACCTGAGTCAGGAAACACTCAGAGCAGCAGAAGACTATCAAATAGAAAAAAGTCTTTTCAGTAGAAAGCTCCAAATCTGGTCTGTAGAGACGTTCTTGTTGTAGCTCTGATAGCAGCATGGCTCTGAAGGTGGAAATGTCAGTCAGTCAAACACTTTGGTCCAAAC
>RPOG01001499.1:14303-51350 GCA_008086565.1 Thalassoma bifasciatum
TCACAGAGAGAGGCTGTGCTTCTCTGGCCTCAGCTCTGAGATCCAACCCCTCCCACCTGAGAGAGCTGGACCTGAGCTACAATCATCCAGGAGACTCAGGAGTGAAGCTGCTGTCTGCTGGACTGGAGGATCCACTCTGCAGACTGGACACACTGAGGTAGAACCAGACAACAAGAGCTCAAAGACTCAATGTGCAAAAGAAAACATCTCATTTCACAACAAAAAGATCTGCTTTGGTTTAATCCTCCTCAGAGGACTGATTGGACCTGAATCAGGAAACACTCAGAGCAGCAGAAGACTATCAAATAGAAAAAAGTCTTTTCAGTAGAAAGCTCCAAATCTGGTCTGTAGAGACGTTCTTGTTGTAGCTCTGATAGCAGCATGGCTCTGAAGGTGGAAATGTCAGTCAGTCAAACACTTTGGTCCAAACTGAAACTGTCTCAACAACTACTGACTGTGTTGAGATCCATCGTTATTCTCTGATTGTTTCTGTCACACTATCAGCACTTTAACACTATTTGACACAGAAAAAGAGCTCACTACTTTAAAGTGACAGAACAAAGGGAGAGCAGGAATTGGCATCACTTATTTCAAAGAGGACATGAGAAGCAGAATATGGACATTATGGATCCAAAGAGCAACAGGCAGCCTTTGCTTTTTGACTCTTTTTCTTCTTTTTTTTCTCCCAGGATCTCAACACTGTCAGAAAAAGTGAGAGAGTGATGGAGACAGTTGGCTCAGATGAGTTTCAGCCTGTTTCTCTGTCACAGTGACAAACTGAGGAACACTGCTTCATGTTGAACAGCAGTTAGGACTCATGTTGGACAGAAAATCATTCTGACTGTGTTTCTTCCTCCAGGGTGGACCATGGTGGACAGCGTTGGTTAAAACCTGGTCTGGAGAAGTGTAAGTGTGGAATCAGTTTGACTCCTGATGAGCAAACAGCAGACTGTCAGCTAACAAAGAATAAAGCCTTCAGCTGTGTCTGATGATAAACTGCTGCTGTGTTGTGTCTTTTTCTCTCCACCAGATTTCTGTCAACTCACTCTGGACTCAAACACAGCACACAGAGAGCTCAGACTGTCTGAAAACAACAGGAAGGTGACACATGTGGGAAACGATCAGTCATATCCTGATCATCCAGACAGATTTGACCACTGGCCTCAGCTGCTGTGTAGAGATGGTCTGACTGGTCGCTGTTACTGGGAGGTCGAGTGGAGTGGATGGGTTAATATATCAGTGAGTTACAGAGGAATCAGCAGGAAAAGAGGCAATTATGACTCTAGTTTTGGATTTAAAGCTCAGTCCTGGAGTCTGATCTGCTCTAATGAAGGTTACTCTCTCCGTCACAACAACATAGAAACATTCCTCCCTCTCTCCTCGTCCTCTGACTCTGGCAGAGTATCAGTGTATGTGGACTGTCCTGCTGGCACTCTGTCCTTCTACAGAGTCTCCTCTGACAAACTGATCCACCTCTACACCTTCAACACCACCTTCACTGAACCTCTCTATCCTGGCTTTGGGTTCTGGTCTCTTGGTTCCTCAGTGAGTCTGTGTTTGTTGTAGGAGGGAGAGTCTCCTCCTCTCTACACAAACTCTACAAACACAAACAGCTGCTGAAGAAGAGTTTAGCCTCTGCACTAACACACACAAACTTCAGCTGATTCTTTGACTCTTTCTCTCCTGTCACATCAGTATGAATGTCTGTTATCAAAGAGCAGGACTCAATGGAAAACTGGCTCACTGAACTGGACTTCTTTCCATCTCTAGAGTGAAAAAATCCGGCCTCATTCAGACTGTTTTTCTTCAATGTGTTGATGAGAAAGTTTGTCAGAGACGTCTGAGTCTGATTGATGAAACTCTTCTTCACCTGCAGAGTTGTTCTCACCTGTGTTTAAACTGATGAATGCCATGTCCTCATGTTCTTATGATTCTGCTTGATTTGGACAAACTCTTCTTCTTTGATTCTCTTCTGTGACTGTTTTGTGTAAAGTCTAAAGATTATTGATGACTCCTGAAGTGGGGCCCTGAGCTCCAAAGGGGGGTCAGGATTACCCAGAGATGATGATCTGGTTTCAGAATGAAAACAATGTGATGGTGAATGTCTTTNTTTACAACAGGGACTTCGAGGGAATCGACATCATGAATAAATACGAATACAAAACAACACATATTATAACATGAAGAAATTTTCACAAAGTATGATTAAGAAGTTAAGAAAATACTTAAAAACAAAGCGAAATTAGATATATATTTACATTTACATATTATTTTTAGACTGTTTTACTGAGCAGGGAGTCCCAGGTGGAGCTGTTGGACATGGTGGGGGGGGGGCACAACAAAGACCCACATGTACACTGACGGTCAAAAGTTTTAGAACACCCCAATTTTTCCAGTGTTTTTACTGAAAATGATGCCGTTTAATGTCTCATTGCACTCAGACGTCAAAGCATAGTACAAATAAGCAATTGGAGTAAAAAAATAACTTATTGAATCAATTTATAGACCAAAATGTTTTCTAAACTGTTGACTCAAAGTAGCCACCTTTGGTAGATATAACAGCTGAACACACACGTGGCCTTCTTTCTACAATAGAAATCAAATATTCTTCAGAAAGTTCTTCCCATGTCTGTTGCAGAAGTTCCCATAAATGTGTGGCACTTGTGGGTTGCTTTGCTTTCACTCTTCTGTCCATTTCATCCCAAACCAGCTCAATGGGGTTTAAGTCTGGAGACTGTGCTGGCCACTCCATGTTTTCAACTTTACCAGCTTGTTCTTTTTCACAAGATAGTTCTGGCATAGCTTGGACTTATGTTTTGGGTCATTATCTTGCTGTTAGATGAACCCCTGACCAACTAGACACATACCAGATGAACCCAAGATTTCAAATTCTGATTCATCAGTCCATAATACCTTTTTCCAGTCTTCAGTCGTCCAGTGACAGTGTTTCTTGGCCCAGGCCTCTTTGTCTTATTCTGACGTCTTAGCAATGGTTTTCTTGCTGCAACTGGTCCAGTCAAACCTGCAGCTCCAAGTCTTCTCTTCACAGTTGAAACAGAGACTTGTTTACTACGACCACTATTAAGCTGTGCTTGAAGCTGTTGTCCTGTGAGCCGCCTATCACGCAAACTGTTGACTCTCAGAAACTTGTCCTCTGATTCAGTTGTGGCTTTGGGTCTGCCAGACCTCTTCCTGTCAAAGTTTTCCCCAGTTTCTGACTTCCTTTTGATGGTGAAGGAAACTGTACTCACTGACACCTTGACTTTCTTTGCAGTTTCTCTGTAGGAAAGACCTACATTTTTCAGTGTTATGATGGTCTGTCTCTCTTCCACTGTTAATTGCCTTTTTCTTGCCATTTCTGTAGCAACACACTACTTTGTGCAGTACAATACTGTTCAACTGATGCTCACGAGGGTATGGTACCACAGTGTGTTCAAACACTGCTTTTATGCTGACAGAGGGGCTTGTTAGTAATCAAGCAAACTTGGAACACCTGTAGGAATTAGTAGCAGCAGCTTTTTAAGGCTTGGTCACCCTCCGTTGCTGCAGGACAGCTATCAATNTTTGCCCCAGTTTCTGACTTCCTTTTGATGGTGAAGGAAACTGTACTCACTGACACCTTGACTTTCTTTGCAGTTTCTCTGTAGGAAAGACCTACATTTTTCAGTGTTATGATGGTCTGTCTCTCTTCCACTGTTAATTGCCTTTTTCTTGCCATTTCTGTAGCAACACACTACTTTGTGCACATGTTATGACAAGTTGACTACGAGTGCTCCCATACCATGGTGTCACACAAGTTTGTGACGAAAATACGACTGTCTCCCCGAACAATCATTAGTTCGTTTGAACCTTGTGGACATCCTTAATCATCGTCGTCGAAAAATTCCGAACCCGGCAAAAGCTTAAGGGGATGATGTATGATGACGTATGACATAAATTTACATATATATAGTATGACAGTTCCGTTTGGTCTGTTTTGTAGTTTGTTACTCTGGTTTCCAGTTTGAGGAATGCAAGAGTAAAGCTGTTGAATTTTTTTATTGTCTTTATTATCATTTATTAATATTAAGTTATATCAGGAAACGTAATAAATATTGACTCAATAAATTCTCCAGAAAGAAACCTCTAAATTTTGGAGGACAAATTTGGAATTTTCGGTTTTGAAAAGTTGCAAATTTAACGCACAAAACAGGGTTAAAAGACGTCCTCTACAGTTATTACAAATGATTATAGGTCCCAGCGCTTTAAACTGCATTAGTTTTACCAGGAGACCTCTGATCCTTGTAATAACTGCAGAGAACGTGTGTGTTTAAATGTTGCAGCAGAATTAATCATATTTGATTTTTAATATTACACCATATGTTATTCGTAGAAAATAATCTGGAGTGGATTGACTTTGTATTTTTAGAGATGATGGAAAAACTGCTTCCAATGATGCAGGTATGATTTCAAATATGTTAATAGGATAATGATAACATAAACCATGTAAGTTCCCCACTTAAAAGATGTTTTTGTGCTTAAACTTGATTTGTTCCACTGCTTCACCCAAACTTTCTCCGGTTTACGTAATTTTCAATTCAGATCTGTGTCCAGGCGCTTTGCATTGTGGGAAACAGTATGCCAAGTAGGCTGGTCCGATGCATACTGACAAATTTTCCCGGATCAGTAGGTCATTTGGGTAGTTTTGGCATACTGCAAATTTTGCATTTGTTCGCATACTGCATACTGCATTTTGGACAAATCAGTGCGTATTGGTAGAATAGTATGCAAATTTGAAAACAGCCTTGGTCACCCTCCGCTGCTGCAGGACAGCTATCAATTATTTACCCATTGTGTGTTATTGTTCTGAAATGTACTCTGTTTTTCAGTTTTGGGTAACCTTACTTTTTATTTTACCCTCTGGTAGTTCACCACTTACCGTTGTATCATTTCAAGCTACTGATTGGACTTGAGTGACCTAAATTGCGATAAATAACTGGAAAAATTGAGGTGTTCTAAAACTTTTGACCGGTATTGTATGTTAGGGGGTCTCAAGAGTTTGTTCAGGGGTGAACGGCTCCATTATCCACCACATCATCCATCTGCTGGGTTTGCTGGGTCGACTGAATCAACAGCTGTCGTGTCACTGAAATGTTTCTAGAAAGTGCTCTTTATCATTATTTATCCCAAGCTGTAATCTACCTATAGTTACCAAATGTATTTACCTTTGTCAGCTACAGGCAGCTGGATATATATTTAAGTGTAAATAATGATTTTGTTAGCGTTTAGGGAATTATTCAGATCCTCTATATGAGTAAAAATAATATTGCAAAAATACTGAAACCCTGCTAAAAACTCTAATAGTACTGCATTGTACAACAGTCCTACCTTTGAATAATATTCCAGAGTTTGAGCAAATGTGAACTCCTGTTTCTCTCGCGCTCTTTATGTTATTTTACACAAGAATAACGTGGTTTTAAACAATATAATTACTTCCTAGAGAAGTAGAGACTTCAATGGTCCTACCCTCTCTTTCCGAGTTTCCAGAGTCGGCACTCGGTCCTGGTCGTGTCTTCTACCTGGTGCACTCTTTGACCCTGGTAATACAATCTCGACTTCACTCTTCACTTGTTTGTGACGGGACTGTAGGTAGGACCAGGTAATGCTCCCTCTGTTTTTAAGGTCAGTCGTGGGCAATAAGTGCCTCTCTTTGTCTGAATCCTGGCAGCAGTGTGGAAGGACTACTTGCTGTGGGTAGATGAGGGAAACTTGGGGAGAATTCACTGAAAGATTGGATTTTATCCAGGAATCCAATGAGTTCTTGTGAATTTAGATGTTGGGAAGCTGTCGACACATTGACCCTGACTGTTGTGTGATAAAGTAGGCTACACGTAAGGATTATAAACATGAAATTATAGGCTTATCTCTAATCATGTCATTCATTCCCTGGGAAGTTTGCCCCTGTCTCCCCCACTCCTGTTTGAGCCAGAGAAGCCCCCACCCCCATGTTGATTCTCCCTAATCAGGGCCCAGATTGAGCAAGGTAACACAGAGGAGCATGGTTATGTAGGAAGGTTATTACCTGTTGGGGTCAGGACTCAAACCTGGCGCTGGTCAGGCATATTTAACTAAACATTCAGGACATTTCAAGAACTCAGACTCAGACTGAAATCACCGTTTATGCTTGCAAGGGAAGAGCAGGTGAGGAGCTTTTTCAAAAGCTCAGTGAAACTCTCTTCAGCTGGTCTAATCCTTGCATAGCTTTTTATTCAATACAAAAGGGTGGTACATGAGAATACAAAGACATTCACATAGTAGAATGAGATAGGAACGGAGGGGTAAGCAGGTGTGTGTGTGTGTGTGTGTGTAAGAAACCAGCTGTGTGCATGTGAGTGACAAAGTACAATCAAAGAAGATATTGTGTCTAGAGCAATTATCCAGTCAACAACATGGTTATATTAGCAAATGATAACTATGTACATGATTTCTCCAACATTACCCTCTGAGGTATTTCATCTAGTTTACCCATGATTTTCAGATATGTTTCCTCAATTTCAGATTTAATCGTCAAACTGCTGTTTTGCCTTCTATGTTCTGCCTTCATCTTCTATGTTTTCCTGAGCTCTGCTCTGTCCTGCTTGGCTCTGTTCAGCTTGGCTCAGCTTTGGCTTAAGCTGGTCCTTTCACACTGTTGAGTTTGGCTGGTCCAAGACTCGACCATTTACCTACCTCTAAGTTAACTGATAGTGAGATAGCAGACATTTTCTACGGGGGTCTCTCTATGGTCCAAGGGTTAATTGAGACCTAAGGCGTTTCTAACCCTGGAGAACCCAAGAACCATTTTCTTCTTTGGAAAATTATCAACTAGGCATTAAATGACTGCTATAAGTTCACTGAACACCAAAATATCAGCTTTTTCAATTTTAACCCTTTATCCTCTAATTTAGGATTTGGGCCAAATTCGACCCATTGGGCTTTAAGCTTAGAATCACAACAACAAACTGTCAATGCAAACTATTTTAAATGTAGGGAAATGATCAGTCAACACACAGCTACATTTCATAAATGCTATTTTTTGCTTTATTTGTTGCATGCTAGAACTGGATTTCGCATTTACAAACACACTTTGGCCAAAATCCTAAATTAGAGAATAAAGGTTTAATATTGAAAAAAGATGATACTTTGGTGTTCAGTGAACTTGTAGCAGTCATTTAATGAATAGTTCATAGTTTTCCAGAGAAAAAAAAGTAATTACACAAATTTGTTTTAGGGCTTTCGCCATATAGAACTGTCACCATTCTCCATCTATAAAGTCACTCAATGAACCAAAGGGTCATTTTTGGCCCATAGTTTTTTGAACTAGCTCAGAGTGGCTAATTTATCCAAAAAGAACATAAAACGTACTTCTAGGAATTCTGCTAGCTTGTACTAAACAGATTAACACAAAAATACACAAAATTACCAACCCCTGGTTTGCTGAGGAGACGATTTTGTTTGGGCAGATTTCCAGCTCAACAAAACAACATGTGGTCACCCAGTTTGTCACCATCACTCTGGCTCATGTCAGTTCAGTATTCATCCACTAGGTGTCTCTATACAGGGGCCAGTCCGTTGGGCGGGACAAAGCTCAGTATTTATCCAATGACCGTACAGTTTCACGCAGTGGAACAGCCCACTTCCTGCTTCAGCATTAAACTCTGTAGATGCTCAGCGTCTGAAAACACTGTGGAGCTGCAGAGATGAGTGAGAAGGAAGTTGTGTCTGTTTCCTGTGATACGTCGCTAATTCTGAACAAAAGATGAACACGCTCTAGCGCACAAATAGTCAGTGAAATGTACACACAGGTATATGGGTCACCACCTCTTTTTCCCATGTTTTCATTTTCTCTCTAGCGCTGAGGTTTTGTGGCACACACATTTTGAGTGTGAATTGGTGAACCGGACCAATTGAATATTAAAATCATCCATTTCGTATTTTTGATCCGAGACTAATATTGAGCTATAAAAAAACAGGCATATTTTGGGTTTTCGTGTTAGATTCAAAAACAAATAACTAGATAACCAGTAACTTTTTCATTTTTTAATTTTTGATTGGCAATTGAAAATGGAAAGAATGAATGATACACAGATTTGTGTATCTTTTATGAATTGATATTAAATTATGAATCGATAAAACAAAACATTGAGAAACAGTTCATGCAGATCTTGAAAAGAAAGTGTACTGAACAGATTTACCAAAAACAGACACATCTTCCTCTACATTTATGCCATTTAGTATTCCATGAAATGTAACATAGATACTTATTCTAGTCACTATCAGACAATGTCAAGTGTAAATGAAAAGACATGAACCTCAATTTGCCCTTTAAAACTATGACTATAAACATGTAATCATATCAGGTTTATGTTAACACAGATGCTTTTATATGCCGTACCATAATACCATTTACTCATGTTTAACACAGTGAAGCTAACACCATTAGCTTCAATGCACTAAACACATTCACTGAGCTACCATGCTAATAAAACGGTATAAAAAGGTCACACTAACAGTTCCAGAGGATGCAGCTGGGTCACAGACAGTAAATAATGATTTGAACTTCATCACAAGATTTGCAGTGAACCCTGAACTGTACTGTCATTGAGAAAGCAGTTCAAGTGCAACTGTTGGCAATTACACAGCTAAAGAACATTTAGCTGCTGCAGTATAAATGTACGTCATTTCTTTTGGTTATACTGGCACAGAATTCTGTCTGATGTTTATTTTGTTCACACATTTTCATGAGATCAGGAGGTTTGATCGATGATTTGGAGAGAGAGAGTCTCTTAAAACAAAACAAAAAAAAAGGATACTTTCCAGTTATTTTTCCACGCCTGATTTATTTCTGTTATAATTACTTCTACACACATACACATGTTTTTTCTTTCTTTCTTTCTTTTTTATCATGGGCCAGTATCCTAACACTTCTCTAACTAAAGAAACTGAAAAGACTCTTTGGCTTCACACTGGGACATTTATTTTCAAGCAGGTTGTACTTCAGTGTGTTTAGTATTTCTTATTATTTGGGAAAACTCTCTTATATTATTGATTTTAGGTCTTAAAAACACTTGTCCACTGGCAATAAAATGCAATAAATTAAGCTGCCACGAAAAATTGTAAATAGATGATGTGGCGTAAAGGAAGGGGAGGAAAAAGGAGAACGCGGCGCGACAATAAAGAAAGAGTGTGTCAGACTGGGTCTGCAACCACTGAAAAAACACAGAGTATTAAGTAAATGTAATGTGGGTACAGGTGTAAACTGTAGAAAAACAACGGAAACTTTAATAACTGTGTTTGACAGAGAAAAGTGCCAAGCAGTGGAGGAAATTGCACTTCATGCCAGAGCTCATCACCGGGGCCGACAAACAAAAAGATTTCACAGATTTTGGGGGTTTTCTTGGTCATTATGAATATTTTCTGAACTCTTTGGCCGTGGAGTTTTGGATTGTTATTGTTTCGCTTCCTGTTTCTGAGTCTGGGGAGTTTATGGGATGCACAAACAAAGGGAGCGTGGTCGGAAGGACGAGGACGCTGAACTGAACTTAAATAGTAGGACAACTTGCACGGACGGTTGGAGTTAAATCTAAAACAAATATAAAGTAAACCTCCATTACAGAGCAAGTAAAACTCCCCTAGACACAAGTTAAGATGACTTATTAAAACACAATATTAATTTAAAACTCAAGACAAGTATTAGTTTAGACTCAAAGTCACGCACTTTTCTTCACGTAGAACGAAATAAAAAGACTATGAGTGGAGATTTTACCAATCCCGAGTCTGTCTGTTCAAAAAGATTACAGATACAAGGGGATTCTTTTTAGATTTTAAATTGTCAGTGTGTTAACGTGGACAAATTTGAAAATCAATCGTTAAAACCTGCTGCTTCGTCCAACAGAGAAACCTTCTCTTCATGAGCTCACATGAAGAGAAGACAGCGGTCTTTAAAGATGAAGATGAAGAAAAAGAAAAGCTGAACAGACTCTGACAGTGAAGAGAAAAACTCAACACAACAGTCAACTCAAGAGATAGAATCACAACAAGCTTCCTGCAGCCGCTCATCCTTCTCTCACAGCTTCACTGAGGAAACAGACGCTGACAAGTTTGGAGCTGAACACAAGAAAAACTGTTTTTTGCTCTCACACTATCTGTGTTTGATTCATTTCAGCTGAAAACAGCAACAACTGACACCAACACTAAACTCACTTCAGAGTCTTCAGGCTACAGAGAGGACTCTGCCTAAGATCAGACAGAAGCTTCTTTCCTGAATCCTTCAGCTTGTTTCCACTCAGGTCCAGCTCTGTGAGATGGGAGGGGTTGGACCTCAGAGCAGAGGCCAGAGAAGCACAGCTCATCTCTGACAAACTGCAGTTGCTCAACCTGAATGAAAAAGATGAAGATAAAAATTGTATTATCCAATCAGATGTGTTGAGATTTCAGATGTGCAGCTCAACATCACAAAGTCGTGGTCAAAGATCTTTGTCCTGAAATAAATACAGAGACTTTGTGGTTGTTCCTGAGGATCATCATGATGTGGTAGAAATGTAGTTTTCCCATCGATGTCTGCGTCTCCAAAGACGTCTCAGTCTTTGTGTCTGTCAGTGTGATATGATGCTGAGGTTTGTTCGCTCCAGTTTGGGCTCACAGGTTTCTCTATGAGCCTGTCAACTTTCCTCCTCTTCATATCAACACACATTAATAACATTAATAACATGCTGCTGATCTGAACACTTCAAACACAGCTCAAATACTGATGAGAAAGGAGGGAGAATCAAGAGGAAGCTCAGATGAGTTCAGAGGATCTTTTTCACACTGACTTTGAGTCAGTCGTCTCTGACTGCAGAGAAGGGCTGAACGATTTATTATTTCCTGATAAAAATCACTATTTATCACATGATGATCATGTGATTGTTAAAGCTGTGATTTTTCTTTTGCTCCTGACTGACCCAGGATGGCTCTCTTTGTTCTTTAGCTTTAATAACTGCTATTGGTCAAGGACTTTGAAGAGTGTACATACATGTTTTTTTGTTTTTTCAAGTTTGTAAATGTTGCTGTACATTGTGAAAACTTCACTGAAGCTTGATTTGAAGAATATTGTGAAACGAATTAAAATCACAATATCTGCCAGAAAAAAATCAATTGGATTTATTTTTCTAAAATTGCTCAGCCCTACTGCAGACTACATTCAGTACATAAAACATCAGAATATAAACTGAAGAAAATCTTCAACCCGACTTCATCAATGTGAGGAATGAATGAGCAAAGTGAACTTCCATTGTTGAACATGTCAGAGCAACAGGAAAAATGAGAGTCAGTGAACTGACCTCATCATACATTTCAGCTGAAAACAGCAACAACTGACACCAACACTGAACTCACTTCAGAGTCTGCAGTCTGCAGAGAGGACTCTCCAGAAAACCACACAGATGCTTCACTCCTGAATCCTGCAGCTTGTTTCCACTCAGGTCAAGGTCTCTGAGATGGGAGGGGTTGGACTTCAGAGCAGAGGCCAGAGAAGCACAGCTCATCTCCGACAAACTGCAATTCCTCAACCTGAATGAGAAATAAATGATGTGAGTAGAGAAATCAGTCAGTGTTTAATGATGTGCTGAGAGTTGAAGAAGATGAAATGAGAGAGTCCAACAGCTGAAGCAACATTATTCAGGTTGAAAAGTGTCAAATCCAACATGTGACAAAGAGCTCTGATTCATCTTCATGTCAGTGTCTTGTTAGTGTCTGACTGAGGTTGATATCTATGAAGATGTTTTCTCTTTCATCCTATTTTCAATCTTCTCTCAAATGTTTGATGCTCTCACAGCCACAGTGAAGTCTGAGGGTTGAACTTGTTCTTCCTCAGGTTCAAGCCCTTTTTTTTGTTTTTGTTTTTTTTTTCCTCAGGAAACAAGATTGGAGAGGTGAGCAGTTTTCAGTCCTTCCCAGTTTGTCCCTCAGTGTTTGGCTTCATTTTTCAGTCAGTTCATGTTTGATTTTGGAGGAAAACTCTGTGGCTCTTTGACCTTTGTTGGTGTGGAAAAAGGAAAACTAGCACACACACACACACACACACTCTCTGATTGTTCATTTCTAGCCCAGTTTTACACTGATGATGACTATAAAAACATGAACTAGTCCTTTAAGTCAGTTTCACATTGATGACAATGAGCTTTAACTTCAGTAAAGACAGAGAAACTTCTCCTCTTAAACTCTGCTTCATCAGTGGCTCCATCTTTACAAACTCATTTTGAGCAGCCAAACAAAGAAAAAACTCCTGAAACTGGTTGAAGGTTCAACATCACAGAGTTCACAAAGATACTGATGGGCTGAGATTAGAATTCAATTTGAATTAATTTATTGGATTTGAAAAGCATGATCTGACTTTGAATTTTAAGGTTTTCAAACTGAATTATGTTCGTGGGCATTTGATTTTTAACTATTCAAGAGCTCAACTTTTTTTTTCTAAATATCCAAAAGTGAAAAGTTCAGTTCCTGTTTCTAAAATCCAGATTGAGTTTTACAGTTCAGTTTCAGTTCAGCGTGGCTCAACCATGAGGTCGTGTCCATCTGTGAGGAAGAGTAATGGAGCACAGATTGACAGTGATCCTCTTCATCTCTGTTTCTAACATCAGTTTAATCCTCTTTTCTTTTCACATGCTGCTTTATTTGTAATGTCAGTGAGATAGTTTAAAGTCCATCAATGAGGCTCAGATATTAAAGAAAGTTAACTCCATTAACAGTTCATTCATCAACAACAACAAAGTTCACTTTTAGAAAAGTTGATCTGCTTATTCTGCTGAAAATAATGACAGTTTCCTCCACCTCAGCACGGATTTCTACAGTGATGAAGTCCTGAACTGAAGTCATGTTACACAAAAACCAGCATGTGAAAAGAAAAGAGGACAATGACGGATGGAGACGACCTCATGGTTGTGCCACACTGAACTAAAGTTTAACAGAAAAACTCAACCTGAATTTCACAAACTGAAATTGAAGCTTTTATTTTTGAATTGTAGGAATAAAGAAGGTGTAATTTTCAAGTCAGTCAAATACAATTAAAAAGAAATAGATTCAATTTTAAAAAAATATATCCAATGTCAGATGAAGCTTTTCAAAGTTAATCCATTAATTCAAATGTAATTGTAGTGGCACAAATCTCAGCCCATAAATACTGAACATGTCAGGAGGAATTGTGGGTAAACATGGAGCAAAGACGTGTAGAAACATTTGTTTGAGGAAGAGTGAAAGCAGAAAATCAAAGCATCTTCATTTTCAGAGATGAAGTCACTGTGAGCATCACAGAGCTTCATTAAAAAGCTGCAAAAACTAAAGACTGAATGAATCTTTGTCTGAAAGCTGAAATGGAGATGATGATTGGTTCTTGATGTTTTTGTTTTCTTAAAGATGATGATGGTGAATCTGGTGTCAGATCAGCTGTTTCAGAGGCTCTGAGTGAATCATTCAGTCTAAGTTTCTTCTCCTTACATTAAGCAGCGCTCATTTTAACTGGCCCTCTGGCCCGGATGCACGACTGACAGGCTCCGGGCCAGCTGTCTGTGCATTTAACTGGCCTGCTCGGGCTACTTCCAAATATGCTTTTAGAAATAATCACACAATCACATTATGCCCACATGATGGCATATTGTTGTTCTGTCAGTCATCAGTGTTAGATCGTGTCTTATTGACTGCTTTAGCGAATGCTTCATGTCTGTTTCTCTGAGGGCATTCACGCGCCTGTTGGATGAAATTAACCTGCACGTAGATTAGCTGCGCTCCTCTGTCTCTCTCTCTTTTCCCATCAGTGCACTAGAAACATCAGATTCAACAACTGAACACGACTGCAGAGCAGGTGGTTTCTCAATCAAATCTCTTTTGAACTTCTGGTTTTTAGTCAAAAGCTGGACAATGTCGTCTAAAGAAAAACAAAAGGAGAAACAGCGGAACAGTTGAAGAGGAAAAGAGGCTGAAAAAACTCAGATGAAAACGCTGGGGTTGGCTTGGATACGATGCAGGTAATAATTTAGGACGCAACATGTCAACAATCATTTCCAAGCTGTTAGGAAGAAAGCACATCAACCTGAGCAGCCTTAAAGAGGCAGAGTGAGACATGAAATATATGAACTTCATTTAAGAACTCAGTGATGAAATTAAAATATACAATTTGGTGACACTAAAAATAAATTAGCCAAAGTAAGTCTCAAATCTTGTTTGAAGGAATGAATTTTTACTCTGTATTTACTCTGTATCTGATATTTAAATAAATCAGGAGATCTGTTCATTATTAGAATTAGGAGATCACTCAGCGTTGTTTAGGTCTATCCACATCATACTTGCATAACAGTTTGAGAGCAAGAGTAAAACTGTCATGAACTCTGCTGGAGCTTCCTGCTCCTCCAAGCTCCACCCACCCGCTCACTCTCCCGCTCACTCTCCTGCTCACACCTGTTACCTGTTTGTTAATCACCTGCCAGTATTTAACCCAGTCAGTTTCTGTTGTTGTTGCCAGTTTGTTGTTTGTGCTCCTGCCAGCTACGTTCCAGCTCTGTTTTTCTCCTGCCTGGTATTTGAACCTTGTCTGTACCTGTTTGGATTTTTGCCTGTGGATTTTGTGCCTCTGCCTGGGCTTTTTTCTGAGTTTGTAGTTTTTTCAACTCTGCTGGGTCACCGTTTTGCATTTGCCTTTTGTTCTGTTCTACCTTTTGAACTGGTTGTGGTTTTTGGGATGGTTTTGCCGGTTTGGAATGCTAAGAACTTTGTTTTCCTGACTTCTGTCTTGGAGTTTATCTGCATTTGGGTCTCCCAGCAACAAAGAAAAACTGATGAACTGACCACAAAGTCAGCAGTCTGCAGAGAGGACTCTCCAGAAAACCACACAGATGCTTCACTCCTGAATCCTGCAGATCTTTGTTTCCACTCAGGCCCAGGATTGTGAGATGGGAGGGGTTGGACTTCAGAGCAGAGGCCAGAGAAGCACAGCTCATCTCTGACAAACTGCAGTCGTTCAACCTGAATGAGAAATAAATGATGTGAGTAGAGAAATCAGTCAGTGTTTAATGATGTGTTGAGAGTTGAAGAAGATGAAATGTGAGAGTCCAAACAGCTGAAGCAACATTATTCAGGTTGAAAAGTGTCAAATCCAACATGTGACAAAGAGCTCTGATTCATCTTCATGTCAGTGTCTTGTTAGTGTCTGACTGAGGTTCATATCTATGAAGATGTTTTCTCTTTCATCCTATTTTCAATCTTCTCTCAAATGTCTGATGCTCTCACAGCCACAGTAAAGTCTGAGGGTTGAACTTGTTCTTCCTCAGGTTCAAGCCCTTTTTTTTTGTTTTTGTTTTTTTTTCCTCAGGAAACAAGATTGGAGAGGTGAGCAGTTTTCAGTCCTTCCCAGTTTGTCCCTCAGTGTTTGGCTTCATTTTTTCACTCAGTTCATGTTTGATTTTGGAGGAAAACTTTGTGGCTCTTTGACCTTTGTTGGTGTGGAAAAAGGAATAATTAGCACACACACACACACACACTCTGATTGTTCGTTTAGAGCCCAGTTTCACACTGATGATGACTTTACGAACATAAACTGGTCCTTTAAAGGCAGGGCTGGCAGTCTTGGAAAACTAGCATGAATTTGAATGTAGCATCTCCTCAGTACTCCCTCTAGCTCCTCCTCTCACCCTTCTCCCCTCCTCCAAAATGACACCGCTGCTCGTGCACGAGCGAACATATGATCATAATCAAGATTGACTCAGAAAAGCAGACTCAAAACTGGTCATCAGCACTTCATTTTTATTTTGTAAAACAAGTCATGTCCCACTCAGGGGTAAGAAACATCAAAACAGTATCATAATAAAGTTAAAGACAAACAAACATGGCTACGGTCACAGAGTATTATCCTCATGTAGTGGTGACTGATGACAGTCGGTTTGACTGGCGTGGAAGTGGACGATCCTTCACAAACTGAAACAACACAGAGATACCAGATATTACACAGCTGCAAAACGTCCGGTTCAAAGCCTGTCCGTCTGTATGAATCAAACTAATGCTCTGACACATACTGAGAAATAGAATCAAATATGTTAAACTGGGTTTCAGAAAAGTAACAAATGTAAAAGGCTTTTACCGACAGAGAAGCTAACGTTAGCGGCTGATGTGACTAAATGAATGTAAACATGACTTCCTATTTCACACCAAAACAGAAAAAATCCAAGTAAAAAACATGACTCCTCACATGACTAAAACGACAGATAGATAAACTAAACTCCCACTCTTGGACTGTTGGCTAAAGCTGTGTGTGTGTAGTAAATGACAGATCTCAGACACATCACGGACACAGAAGCTAACATTAGCATCAGGCTGAAATCACCACAGAACAATCAACATGGTTAAATATTTCATCAAAATTAAATTTTTCCCTCTAAAAACCCCAGAACTTACCTGTCCAACAGAAAATGAGCGACCGTGGCATCACTTTTGAAGCTCTGACTTCTTTGAGCTGTCTCCGTGCTGAAAAGTTGTCCCGATGTGAACTCTTGTCTTCGCCCTGGCTTTCTCCCAAATTTTTCTCAAGTCAATCCTCTCTGCCTCTGACCTTCTTTTTCAGCCCCGTTTGGCAGGAGGAGCGGTCACCAACAAACGAGGTATAGGAAGTTTTTCTGACATTCTGCTGCATTCTCTAGAACATCCTTGCTCGGTTATGCGCACTGAATCAGAGACACTGGTGCACGCTGGCATTATGAACGTGCAAGACAGCGGGGGGCGATCTGATTGGTTTGAACTGGGGCCTCACGGCAGGTCCAATAGGGAGGAGTTTATACAAGATTACTCCTGCTGTAGAAAGCAACTTTTTGTTCACTTTTAAGAACACATATGGTCTTTATTACCATTGGGACATATGTTTCATTTTAACCAGTATTTAAAAAAGTGTACTTAGATCAGATTACCAACTATACCTTTAGGTCAGTTTCCAATCCAATGTCAGATGAAGCTTTTCAAAGTTAATCCATTAATTCAAATGTAATTGTAGTGGCACAAATCTCAGCCCATAAATGCTGGACATGTTGTTGTGGATTTTTTTGACTAAAGTAAGCAATTTAACCTACTGAAGGGTAAATTCTCAGATATCCATACATATAGATGCCAACTGTCGCGTTTGTCAGAAGGCTGTCTCCAGGAGAAGACAAGGCCATAAACAAAAAATGTTGTTCTCCTGTGTCCAGGCTATTCAAAGCACACAGCAGCTGAGCTGACCCACAGATTTCTGGCCATTGGCGATTTCAATGTTCTCTGTAATAGTTAAACTTGAACACATTCTGAAGATCCTAACAGGTCCTGAGTAATTCCTTCAGTTCCAGGTTTACACTGTGTTAAACGACTACAAGTAAACTGAAGTACCTGGGTTTGAACATTCTACATTATGGTCTATAATAGACATGGGGAGGAGTAACTAGTCCACCATAGGACAGGGGGGATGTTCCGGGACGACGACCAAAGGACAGCCAATCACCACTGGAGAAGGGACGTCCACAGGGTTCTTAAGGGAGAGGGGCTCTTTTACACGGGGGTTAGGGAAGGGGATTGGGCACCCCAAACCTAGCCCCAAACAGGCGGCGGCGGAATTGCGAAGTTCCGAGGGCACGTTAAAGACTAACTATAGTGCTGGGGAGAGGACTGAAGGCCCCCGTGTCTGATGAAGTATGAATGAACATACTGCCGTGGCACCGTCTAGTCGGCGCACTGGTCGCATGTAGGTGTGTGGGCCAGGCGTGGTACGTGGGTGACAGCCCACACCTAGCAGAGGGGCTCAAAAGGTTACCTCTGTGAACAGGCAAGGCTGGTGAAAACGGTCAAAGTTCCTATAGCCCATAGCGAAGTGGGGTAGGGATCAGACCGTCAGTTCCCAACTGGGTGGCTTGTAACCACTACAGGGTCCTGCTTCATGGACTGGGGATCGCTATCGACTGGGTCACCGGCCGGTCGGGTCGCAAAAGGCAGTAAGTCCATCTTTATGGCCGCCGCGCTCGGCTCAATGTACAGTCAGGCCACTACAAGCTGAAACCGAGTGAGTTAGTAGGCGAGTAGTGCTTCTGGGATCAGTGTTTTTGAAAAGACAACACTGGGAAGCAGAAGACTGAGTTGTCAATCCAGGGGAGCCTGGGCGGAGACCTCAGTGGAAAGGGGTCTAGCCTGGGACTGCGCCCTGGGAGAGGGAGGTCCGAAAGACCTAAGTGTTTTCTACACAGGTGTTTGGGGATGGAGGTTTTTAGACTAAGAGTTTTGTTAGAAGGTTTAGGAAAGGTTTTAGGAAATGCAAGCGGTTTCTTTTCAGTCGTTGTTCATGTTGTTTAGTGTTATCAGTTGGTACAGAATGTTTAACGTGCTGCAAATCTTTCAACCCAGAAGCTTTGTTTAACTACCGATCTCAACTTATTTGAAAAAGACCTAAGTTCGACCTACCTGAGAGGACGACTAAACCTGAGGAGAAAAGTAGTAAAAAAGTACCCATTTACAGAATCTTAATCCTCTGGATCTTACTCATGATATGCAGTAGAAATGGGGGTCCTCCCCCACCTTATATTAAAGTAACAGAATTAACAAGTATCAAGCGAGCCAAAAAATTAGATTCAACAAAATGGCGAGCCAGCCAGGAGGGTCTTCAGCCACGGCCGAAACCTACTGAAATGAGATCCGATGTCAGTTTTTTCAGACACAAAAGCGCGCACCAAATTCAAAAACAAGGTAAGCAGAGGAAAAGGAAGACGTTTAGACTAGACACAGACCCTTTTTGTCCGCACTCTGGAGCGACTCCACCCAATCAGGCCCTAAATAATTTGGCTTAACCCTCAAAGAACCTAGTGTGTAAACTTACAAAAAGAACCTAGTAAATTTGCTTATGCCAGGAAAGTGTGGAGGAGTCCATACAGTTTGAATCCATGAGTGTGAATGTAAATGAAATCCCATGGGTGTGTTAAGGTTAATGATTAGTGGATGATCTTGTGCTATATTTTGTCAAAGTTTGCTGATTAACTGCGTATTGAATCTTCCTGGGAGGAATGATCTGGATGGCTCGGGATATCCAGGCTGTGCCTGTACAGGATATTTGAGTCGTAGTGGTAGTGACTGAGTAAAGGCCTTTTGTTATATGTTGACCTTGAAGTTTGAGTAATCTTGTGTCTATCGATTCTCACAGATCAGTTTTGCGTGTACCCCTGTTTAAAGTTAGAGAGGTGTGGCTCTCTGTCAGCTGGTTTCGTGATTTAGGGGGCTTTTACTTGCATGGGGATTGAATCCCACCCTCTAGGGCAAATTTAGAAAGGACTGCTTGGGTGATTTGTCTTGTCCTCTTATGATCCAACATCCATAAATGTGGACATTGCAAATGCTTGGATCATAAGAGAATGATACAAATGCGATACCGCTTTCTGATAGCTGAATTAGGAATAATAAGGGAATAGCGTCGATTAAACTGCCTAAAAATCAGTTTGTGTCTGCGCCCTTGATGAGCTCATAAGTTTGGGGATTACATAGGCAGAACTGTATTCTTGTGGTCTAGGTGTACATGTCGCTCCCATTGTTGAGGTTAGAGTGCTCTGACTTGCAAAGTTTCGTCAAAAATATTTTCTGTATATTAACTGTTTGTACTGTTGTTGGCAGCTGCTGGCCCTATTCTGTATGTGCAGATACATTTTAAAAGGAAATAATGTAAAATAAAAACAGTAAAACATAAATGAATTATTTAAACATGCACAAAGACCTAAGTGAAAAAAGATACAAGAAAAAGAGAAATAAGTGAAAATACAAATAAAAAGTAAACTATGATCAAAGGAAAAGAAATATAAGTGAAAAATCCTGGGGAACAGTACTAGTGAAAAAGAAAGTTAAGATAAAGTTTAAAAACCTGCCCCTACATCTACGCAAATCTAGAGCGGGGGTAAAAGCGCTTGAATCTATGTAAAAATGTGTCTCTGTTGTCCTATCTTGATCCGGATCTGTCTGTGTGTGTGTGTGTGTTTGTGTGTGTAAGAGGAGCTCCTTGTGAGTGTGTGTATTTGAGGAATGTGATGGTGTCACAGGCAAGCTCCAGCCTCTGAATTTCTTTCTGAGTTTTATTTGGACTAAAGTAAACATGGAGAGTCAAACTGCTCAAAATGTTCTGGTCTAATGGACTAAAATGTCTTGAAAATCAAAGAAGGCTACATGGACACTGTTGTGCTGTAACTCAAGTTACAAAGAAAAATGTATATATGTGTGTATGCGAGTGTGTTTGGAGACAGGTTGCAGCACAACACTGCCCAATTGTTCTGAATGTGCCCCGCTCTTTTTTCTTCCCAGGGGCTTCAAATAGAACAAGTAAAGTGAGCCTTCATTAGACCATTAGAAAATATTTGTGTATCTAAAAAAAATCCAGGAGCCATTACTGGTGTCTGAGGAGTGGAGACATCAGTAAAGGACTTTATTAATGCACATACAAGACAATTGGAGAATTTGAGCCCAGTTAATATTGCAAGGTGGAGTAAAAATTGACACTCCACCGAAGCTCATTGAAGGCTTAAGGCAGTGGCGTTTTCATTCGCCCTGCCCGTTCACTCCTCTCTCCCCCTCTTTCCTCACTCCTCCCTCCCCTTTCCCTCATCTCTGTCACTCACTCTCCCTTCCTCTCTTCATATCAGTTATACCAGTCTAGAAAACTTGATCATGAGTATTCCTACTCTAGTCTTTACACTATATTATAAATTATATCATGTTGATTGCCACAAAGTCAATTTCGCTGAACTGTACATGATTCTAATTTCTCTCATTTTTCACGTTTCAGAGCCATAAGAGTCTCTTGATTTCAAGCTAAATTCTGTTCTATGGTAGGAAGTGAAGTAGTAAGAGTAATGTTTAAGTTAAATGTTGACCCAGGAGGAAACTTTATCATTAGATGAGCTATAATTGTGTAGGAACACCCAAAAGCAAGGTTGAAATAGGATCTATTAAGTGACCAGATGAGTAAAGTAAGGAATAAGATTGTTTAACTAAGTACTCAAGTCATCCAGAAAATGAAAAAGGGAATCTAAGTTATAATAGAGATTAAACAGAAAACTCAAACCGTGTTTAACGCAAGTAAAGAACTTAATTGTAAAACAAAAGTTAAATAAAATAACTGGGAAAAAGAAAAAGAAAAAATTGAATAAACAAATAAAACCATAAATAAATAAGGAACTGCTCAGAAATCTTGGACCAGAAAATTTGAAGCCTGTAGCCAACAAGGCTGGAAAAAAGTTTTATAGACATCAAAGTTACTAAGGGATTCGGGGCATCGACGCTATTGGAGCTGATAAAAANAAAAAGACTGCAGCGAGATAACAAGTAACAGATTAGATTCTGCAAAACAAATTGGCATAAAAGGACTATCTAGAGATTCCAGTGGCCAAAATGATAAACCTTCAAGACGGCTTGTTGAAACTACATTTAGCAAAACATAACACCAAATACCATAAAGCCAAAAACACTAGCAATAATAGAGCTAAGGACAGAAAAGTTCATATGATTTTACAGCAAAGGCAGAGGTAATGTGATCAACCCAAATACCAGTGACGGAAAAAGAACAAACTGTTGACCAAAGGGGTCGTGGAGGCCAAGAGGCTGTTCATGCTACCAGAGACAAGTCAGGAGCAAGAGGGCAAAAGGGCAACCAAGGTATCCAACAGCCCAGGAATAGCGACTTCACCTGGACAAGTGGACAGCAACTGGAGGAGAAAAAGGAGGAGCAGCCGGACACTTGGAGAAATTTCCTTGTTGCAAAATGTGAGAGCAGCAATCCCGCCGGCGCACAAAATATTCACGCCACCTGCGCCAAAAGTGCAACTAGCTGCCAGAATCAGTGATGTGCTGAAGAAACTACGCGGAAATCGAAAAATATCACAAGGAAAAGGACAAGAGGAGAGGAGGAAAAGAGCTAAGTCAACAGCTGGAGCTGGGGGACTGTTTGGAGCAATGTAGACAAGGAGGACAGGCGCTTCAACAACCCTACGCTCTCTAACTCCATCTGTCACTGCACATGTATGTATGTCCCACACTGAGACCAAATCAATGAATGCTGAGTACAAATGAACTGCAATCAGTGTTTCCACCTGAAAACCAGAGACAATTATAGCCGTGAGATGCCACCAAAGTGGTATCGCTCCTGCCTGAACTGTATACATGATCCTCAATCCAACATTTTGCACCACAGTCTTTAAATAGCAAAGTGCACCACACCAAAGACTTAGGATCAATAGTAGAAGACAATCGACAAATCTTTAGCTAAAAGTGAACTACAATTAAATGCTTGCAAGTTTTCCCAGAGAAATAGTTTATTAACCTAACACGGTAGCACAGTAGTTAAGGGCCAGACCAGAAAAGTAAGTTTATTTGCAGGCTAAATAACACAATCCCTTTATACTGAGTGGTGCTAAACAACACAATCACTTTATACCAGATGTCCATAGAAATACTTTCATAACTGATATTTTAATAAATACCANCTGTCGAAGGAATCAAGCTCATTCTTGAAAGCTTGATAACCACAGGAGTCTAGAGTAAAATTAACAGTCCTTGTGAAATTCTGTTTCCAATTAAAAATGATTCAATGCATAATCTGTGCATTATCAGCTCCATAGTCGAAGCAGAAAATTGTGCTATTTCTTGACCCAAAAATCGCTTTGTCAAAAGTCCCGGAGGATATTTTAATAGCTTAACACGACAACAATAAAACAAGACTAACTTAACTGCAGAAGAAGTCAGCAATATAAAGCGTTGGATTTGTCAAAGTAATGTAAAAGGCTTTGTGGCAATAAAAGACAAGTTATCTTCTCAAAAACGGAAATCATACAAAAATATCACAGACACATTATACCCTGGTAAACGATAGACATATACCCTTCAACTTACGTTATTGGTATAGAAGACAGAGTAGGTTCTTCCGTATTCAAACCGACTTGGAGGTGTCCTGACCACGTCTTTGTTGGAGACGACGTGGAGGTCGTGGTCGGAACGATTACGGAGTGATAAATTGACGTATTCTTTGGTCATTATCCCTGGTCGTTGATGATCATCTGTTCTAAGCTGGGCCAACTGTGTGCTGCTAAATTCTTTTTCATTTTACAATGACCAAAACTACTTAATCACTCTTGAAACATTTTTACAGGATGTAGATTGTTAAGAAATGGTTTGTGAACATCATATGTGAATCTGCCTGGGACTGCCCCAGCAGAGTTTCAATTGAATTTACAGAATGGGACCGCCCCATCTGAATGTTAACCTGTGATTTTCTCTTATTTATGGTTGAAAGGTTTGCAATACGATAATTTTTCTTACAGTACAATTATGAGTGTCCTATTATTTCTAGGATGCCCCTCGTATGTGTTATTGATATCCATCACTATATTACAGGGAAAAGTACTTTTTGTTAATGGCATTGAGAATAAGAAAAATGTTAACAATGGGGGTAAAAGTATAATCTGTGGAAATTAATACAAAATGTTTTGCAGTGACTTGTGCAGTTTTAAAAGAGTAAAGTATCTTGAAGAAGTGTCTCAAAGTAGTTGATGGTTTACAGGGGAAAAAAACTCAAAATGTATTGTTTCAGAAGTCAGAATATTACGAAAAATAATTAAAGGAAACAGTTTTGTAACCATTTTAAGGTTCTGAATAGTCAAGATACGTTTCAACAATGTTACAAATACTAAAGCAATTTGTTGTCATGTACCAGTTTAACATCCATGGTTTTATTTGTTGTGATGTCTCATCACAAGAGGAGGAGATGTTGTGGATTTTTTTGACTAAAGTAAGCAATTTAACCTACTGAAGGGTAAATTCTCAGATATCCTTACATATAGATGCCAGCTGTCGCGTTTGTCAGAAGGCTGTCTCCAGGAGAAGACAAGGCCATAAACAAAAAATGTTGTTCTCCTGTGTCCAGGCTATTCAAAGCACACAGCAGCTGAGCTGACCCACGGATTTCTGGCCATTGACAATTTCAATGTTCTCTGTAATAGTTAAACTTGAACACATTCTGAAGATCCTAACAGGTCCTGTCATTAAGGAAGTCAAGGTCCAAATGTGACAGTTAAACGACTACAAGTAAACTGAAGTACCTGGGTTTGAACATTCTACATTATGGTCTATAATAGACATGGGGAGGAGTAACTAGTCCACCATAGGACAGGGGGGATCAAGGCCCTGCTGCACCAAAGGACAGCCAATCACCACTGGAGAAGGGACGTCCACAGGGTTTTTAAGGGAGAGGGGCTCTTTTACACGGGGGGTTAGGGAAGGGGATTGGGCACCCCAAACCTAGCCCCAAACAGGCGGCGGCGGAATTGCATTCAAGGCTCCCGTGCAATTTCTGATTGATATCACGACCCCTCTCCTGACTTCCGGGGGCACAGACTACTTCATACTTACTTGTATGACGGCACCGTGGCAGATCAGCCCGCACTGGTCGCATGTAGGTGTGTGGGCCAGGCGTGGTACGTGGGTGACAGCCCACACCTAGCAGAGGGGCTCAAAAGGTTACCTCTGTGAACAGGCAAGGCTGGTGAAAACGGTCAAAGTTCCTATAGCCCATAGCGAAGTGGGGTAGGGATCAGACCGTCGGTTCCCNATCCCGCCGGCGCACAAAATATTCACGCCACCTGCGCCAAAAGTGCAACTAGCTGCCAGAATCAGTGATGTGCTGAAGAAACTACGCGGAAATCGAAAAATATCACAAGGAAAAGGACAAGAGGAGAGGAGGAAAAGAGCTAAGTCAACAGCTGGAGCTGGGGGACTGTTTGGAGCAATGTAGACAAGGAGGACAGGCGCTTCAACAACCCTACGCTCTCTAACTCCATCTGTCACTGCACATGTATGTATGTCCCACACTGAGACCAAATTAATGAATGCTGAGTACAAATGAACTGCAATCAGTGTTTCCACCTGAAAACCAGAGACAATTATAGCCGTGAGATGCCACCAAAGTGGTATCGCTCCTGCCTGGACTGTTTACATGATCCTCAATCCAACATTTTGCACCACAGTCTTTAAATAGCAAAGTGCACCACACCAAAGACTTAGGATCAATAGTAGAAGACAATCGACAAATCTTTAGCTAAAAGTGAACTACAATTAAATGCTTGCAAGTTTTCCCAGAGAAATAGTTTATTAACCTAACACGGTAGCACAGTAGTTAAGGGCCAGACCAGAAAAGTAAGTTTATTTGCAGGCTAAATAACACAATCCCTTTATACTGAGTGGTGCTAAACAACACAATCACTTTATACCAGATGTCCATAGAAATACTTTCATAACTGATATTTTAATAAATACCACGTCTAACATACATGTCATTTGGCTTAAAAGTAAAGATTTTCCCATTACATCAACACCATTGTCACTTGAAACAAAAAGCTGTCGAAGGAATCAAGCTCATTCTTGAAAGCTTGATAACCACAGGAGTCTAGAGTAAAATTAACAGTCCTTGTGAAATTCTGTTTCCAATTAAAAATGATTCAATGCATAATCTGTGCATTATCAGCTCCATAGTCGAAGCAGAAAATTGTGCTATTTCTTGACCCAAAAATCGCTTTGTCAAAAGTCCCGGAGGATATTTTAATAGCNAAGTTCCGAGGGCACGTTAAAGACTAACTATAGTGCTGGGGAGAGGACTGAAGGCCCCCGTGTCTGATGAAGTATGAATGAACATACTGCCGTGGCACCGTCTAGTCGGCGCACTGGTCGCATGTAGGTGTGTGGGCCAGGCGTGGTACGTGGGTGACAGCCCACACCTAGCAGAGGGGCTCAAAAGGTTACCTCTGTGAACAGGCAAGGCTGGTGAAAACGGTCAAAGTTCCTATAGCCCATAGCGAAGTGGGGTAGGGATCAGACCGTCGGTTCCCAACTGGGTGGCTTGTAACCACTACAGGGTCCTGCTTCATGGACTGGGGATCGCTATCGACTGGGTCACCGGCCGGTCGGGTCGCAAAAGGCAGTAAGTCCATCTTTATGGCCGCCGCGCTCGGCTCAATGTACAGTCAGGCCACTACAAGCTGAAACCGAGTGAGTTAGTAGGCGAGTAGTGCTTCTGGGATCAGTGTTTTTGAAAAGACAACACTGGGAAGCAGAAGACTGAGTTGTCAATCCAGGGGAGCCTGGGCGGAGATCTCAGTGGAAAGGGGTCTAGCCTGGGACTGCGCCCTGGGAGAGGGAGGTCCGAAAGACCTAAGTGTTTTCTACACAGGTGTTTGGGGATGGAGGTTTTTAGACTAAGAGTTTTGTTAGAAGGTTTAGGAAAGGTTTTAGGAAATGAAAGAGGTTTCTTTTTAGTCGTTGTTCATGTTGTTTAGTGTTATCAGTTGGTACAGAATGTTTAACGTGCTGCAAATCTTTCAACCCAGAAGCTTTGTTTAAGATGGCTAGAGTTGAATAAACTTTTTCTGGATTCAAGCTGGATGGACTCTCCTGCTGATTTGGACTCCTCTTTTCATCATTTTTTCATGGGTAAATGTCTTAGAATTAGGAGACCTAGAACGAGTACTTACGCAGTAGAAATGGGGTCCTCCCCCACCTTATATTAAAGTAACAGAATTAACAAGTAACAAGCGAGCCCGAAAATTAGATTCAACAATGTCAGGAGGAATTGTGGGTAAATATGGAGCAAAGACACATTTGTTTGAGGAAGAGTGAAAGCAGAAAATCAAAGCATCTTCATTTTCAGAGATGAAGTCACTGTGAGCATCACAGAGCTTCTTTAAAAAGCTGCAAAAACTAAAGACTGAATGAATCTTTGTCTGAAAGCTGAAATGGAGATGATGATTGGTTCTTGATGTCGTTGTTGTCTTAAAGATGATGATGGTGAATCTGGTGTCAGATCAGCTGTTTCAGAGGCTCTGAGTGAATCATTCAGTCTAAGTTTCTTCTCCTTACATGAAGGTTTGAAATCTGAAGGTCAGCATGACTCTGCCTCTGTCATCAGACTAAACCACTGAAGAAGAAAATCCTCTTTAACACCAACATGCTCTGAGAGGATCAGGACAACATCAGCATTATATCTGCACTTTCATCTCAACTTTCACATCAAATTCATCTCAGCAACAAAGAAAAACTGATGAACTGACCACAAAGTCTGCAGTCTGCAGAGAGGACTCTCCAGAAAACCACACAGATTCTTCACTCCTGAATCCTGCAGATCTTTGTTCTCACTCAGGACCAGCATTATGAGATGGGAGGGGTTGGACTTCAGAGCAGAGGCCAGAGAAGCACAGCTCATCTCTGACAAACTGCAGTCGTTCAACCTGAATGAGAAATAAATGATGTGAGTAGAGAAATCAGTCAGTCTTTAATAATGTGTTGAGAGTTGAAGAAGATGAATATGAGAGTCCAAACAGCTGAAGCAACATTATTCAGGCTGAAAAGTGTCAAATCCAACATGTGACAAAGAGCTCTGATTCATCTTCATGTCAGTGTCTTGTTAGTGTGTGACTGAGGTTCATATCTATGAAGATGTTTTCTCTTTCATCCTATTTTCAATCTTCTCTCAAATGTCTGATGCTTTCACAGCCACAGTAAAGTCTGAGGGTTGAACTTGTTCTTCCTCAGGTTCAAGCCCTTTTTTTGCTGTTTAATTTCCTCAGGAAACAAGATTGGAGAGGTGAGCAGTTTCCAGTCCTTCCCAGTTTGTCCCTCAGTGTTTGGCCTCATTTTTCAGTCAGTTCATGTTTGATTTTGGGGGAAAACTCTGTGGCTCTTTGACTTTTGGTGGTGTGGAATAAGGAAGAACTAGCACACACACACACACACACACACACTGATTGTTCGTTTAGAGCCCAGTTTTACACTGATGATGACTTTACAAACATGAACTTGTCCTTTAAGTCGGTTTCACATTGATGACAATGAGCTTTAACTTCAGTAAAGACGGAGAAACTTCTCTTAAACTCTGCTTCATCAGTGGCTCCATCTTTACAAACTCATTTTGAGCAGCCAAACAAAGAAAAAACTCCTGAAACTGGTTGAAGGTCCAACATCACAGAGTTTACAAAGATGCTGATGGGCTGAGGTTAGAATTCAACTTGAATTAATTTATTGGATTTGAAAAGCATGATCTGACTTTGAATTTTAAGGTTTTCAAACTGAATTCTTTTCGTGGATATTCGATTTTTAACTATTCAAGAGCTCAACCTTTTTTTTCTAAATATCCAAAAGTGAAAAGTTAAATTCCTGTTTCTAAAATCCAGATTGAGTTTTACGGTTCAGTTTCAGTTCAGCGTGGCTCAAGCATGAGGTCGTGTCCATCTGTGAGGAAGAGTAATGGAGCACAGATTGACAGTGATCCTCTTCATCTCTGTTTCTAGCATCAGTTTAATCCTCTTTTCTTTTCACATGCTGCTTTATTTGTAATGTCAGTGAGATAGTTTAAAGTCCATCAATGAGGCTCAGATATTAAAGAAAGTTAACTCCATTAACAGTTCATTCATCAACAACAACAAAGTTCACTTCCAGAAACGTTGATCTGCTTATTCTGTTGAAAATAATGACAGTTTCCTCCAACTCAGCACGGATTTCTACAGTGATGAAGTCCTGAACTGAAGTCATGTTACACAAAAACCAGCATGTGAAAAGAAAAGAGGACAATGACGGATGAAGACGACTTCATGGTTGTGCCACACTGAACTAGAGTTTAACAGAAAAACTCAACCTGAATTTCACAAACTGAAATTGAAGCTTTTATTTTTGAATTGTAGGAATATAGAAGGTGTAATTTTCAAGTCAGTCAAATACAATTAAAAAGAAATAGATTCAATTTTAAAAAATTAAATCCAATGTCAGATGAAGCTTTTCAAAGTTAATCCATTCATTCAAATGTAATTGTAGTGGCACAAATCTCAGCCCATAAATGCTGAACATGTCAGGAGGAATTGTGGGTAAACATGGAGCAAAGACGTGTAGAAACATTTGTTTGAGGAAGAGTGAAAGCAGAAAATCAAAGTATCTTCATTTTCAGAGATGAAGTCACTGTGAGCATCACAGAGCTTCTTTAAAAAGCTGCAAAAACTAAAGACTGAATGAATCTTTGTCTGAAAGCTGAAATGGAGATGATGATTGGTTCTTGATGTTTTTGTTTTCTTAAAGATGATGATGGTGAATCTGGTGTCAGATCAGCTGTTTCAGAGGCTCTGAGTGAATCATTCAGTCCAACTTTCTTCTTCCTACATGAAGGTTTGAAATCTGAAGATCAACATGACTCTGCCTCTGTCATCAGACTAAACCACTGAAGATGAAAAATCCTCTTTATCATCAACATGCTCTGAGAGGATCAGGACAACATCAGCATTATATCTGCACTTTCATCTCAACTTTCACATCGAATTCTTCTCAGCAACAAAGAAAAACTGATGAACTGACCACAGAGTCTGCAGTCTGCAGAGAGGACTCTCCAGAAAACCACACAGATTCTTCACCCCTGAATCCTGCAGATCTTTGTTTCCACCCAGGACCAGTATTATGAGATGGGGGGGGTTGGACTTCAGAGCAGAGGCCAGAGAAGCACAGCTCATCTCTGACAAACTGCAGTTCTCCAACCTGAATGAGAAATAAATGATGTGAGTAGAGAAATCAGTCAGTGTTTAATGATGTGTTGAGAGTTGAAGAGGATGAAATGAGAGAGTCCAACAGCTGAAGCAACATTATTCAGGTTGAAAAGTGTCAAATCCAACATGTGACAAAGAGCTCTGATTCATCTTCATGTCAGTGATTTGCAGTGTTGTTTTTGGCAGCCATCTTAGTTTTAGTCTTAGTTTTAGTCTTTTGGATGAAAATGCTTATTAGTTTTACTCACATTTTAGTCATTTCAATATGTAATAGTTTTAGTCCAGTTTTAGTCGACCAAAACTCAAAAAGGTTTTAGTCCAGTTTTAGTCAACAAAAACTCAATAAGGTTTTTGTTGTTGTTGTTGTTTTAGTAAATAAAAAAGAAAAAAAGAAGAAAGCATTAGACTTAAATCAATTTAGGTCACAACCAATGTTCCCTCTATTTTTTCATGTGTCTGGGCATACACACAAGTTCCTTGAGCACACCGAGCGCCACTGTGAGCAACATCAGATTACATTAGGTCTACGGGGTTTCCCCCCAGAAAATCTGCTAAGCCCGGTGGTAGAGAAGCCCAACGCGTTTTTGACAGGAATTTCAAAACTATGACTATTATGTGTTATCATAAGCCATTTATTATCTGTTATTAACAATACTTAAGCGTACAATCTCACAAAAAGGCACAATCTTAAAAAAACAGGGATTTTTGATCATTTTCAGTAATTGGTTTTCACACAGCATTCAAACTGAGCTCCTCCTGAATCTGGATAATCATATTTTAAAATCAATATTCATAGTACCAAGTGAAGAAATGCATAAAAAAGAGAGTATAAATTCTATTTTTTGAATCTGGGCTCATGTAATTCATGCCCCTCTTCTGCATAAATGGGTCAGGGCACCCCAGTTAAAAACGTCTGACTCGCCCCTGCTTGTAGCACGCAGCTCGTTGCAGGTTCGATTTGTTGCTTTACTCATTAACGGGGGGATTTATAGTGAACAGAGGTTTCAGACGATGGAATAAGCGGAGTTACAGTGAAAGACAGGACTCGACTTTTCTCCAGGTAAAAGTCAGACAACTTTTCATGTACTCTGTCCCTATAGTGCACCACTCTCTCTCCAGTTTGAATGTCGATCGCCCATCACTGCCTTCTCCCAATGTTCAGGATCATTAATCATGATCCATCCATCACACCAAAAAGAGATGGATTTCTTCAGTAGAATCGTAGTACTCTGATAAATACTGATGTATATTTCTTTACTTTCAAAAGCAAAAAAAGGATCACAATCATTTTCAACAAGAGCAGCAGGTTTTGCGCACGTACGTCAATGCAGCAATAATAATCTACGGGTGAAACAAAACAGATCCCGGCTTCATTAATGTGTCAATAAAACATCAAAAAGAAAATCATTGTTTTCTAGCTTAGTGACATTATCAAACATTCTAACGACCGTTTTGTTGCCCAGTTCTACCATAGACGGTATAAATAGCCCCGCTAACACCTGCTGCATCACGCGAGACAAACCCAAGAGCCACACACCTGACTTACTGCAGGTAAATGAGATTTGCTGCAACAACGTGTGACTGTTTTCTGTGTTGCTCAGGATAGCCTCTCCTACTCGCTGTTATCAACACACAAAGTTATTTACGCACTGTGATCAGCTGGTTATCAAAACACCTATGTTAAATAGACAAACCAGTGACGCTTAGCCTGGCAGGGGGGGGGGCAAGGAAAGCCTGGCTGCTCGCCAGGCTTATAAAGCACTGGGGGAAACCCTGGGTCTAAAATTAGATATTAATTAATATGTTTCTGTTGAATTTTATTTTGTGCGCTACATAAATTTTCTTGTGCGCCGAGAATGTACAAGTAGTGCACGATTGCGCACGCTCGCAGCTTAGAGGGAACATTGGTCACAACACTGATTTACTTTAATTCTAACACTGCAGTGGTCTCAGCTGCTACACACATACACACTGAGCCCCGCTCTCTCAGATGCATTCACTGACTTATCCAATTATTTTGTTATACTGATTTGTTTTGATAATTATCACGAAATAAAGGGATAATTGACTTGTAATTTTCAAGTCAGTCAATTACAATTAAAAAGAAAGATTAAATTAAATCCAATCTCAGATGAAGCTTTTCAAAGTTAATCCATTAATTCAAATGTAATTGTAGTGGCACAAATCTCAGCCCATAAATGCTGAACATGTCAGGAGGAATTGTGGGTAAACATGGAGCAAAGACGTGTAGAAGTATTTGTTTGAGGAAAGCTGAAATAGAGATGATGATTGGTTCTTGATGTCTTTGTTTTCCTAAAGATGATGATGGTGAATCTGGTGTCAGATCAGCTGTTTCAGAGGCTCTGAGTGAATGATTCAGTTTAACTTTCTTCTTCCTACATGAAGGTTTGAAATGTGAAGCTCAACATGACTCTGCCTCTGTCATCAGACTAAACCACTGAAGAAGAAAAATCCTCTTTAACATCAACATGCTCTGAAAGGATCAGGACAACATCAGCATTATATCTGCACTTTCATCTCAACTTTCACATCAAATTCATCTCAGCAACAAAGAAAAACTGATGAACTGACCACAAAGTCTGCAGTCTGCAGAGAGGACTCTCCAGAAAACCACACAGATGCTTCACTCCTGAATCCTGCAGATCTTTGTTTCCACTCAGGTACAACTCTGTGAGATGGGAGGGGTTGGACTTTAGAGCAGAGGCCAGAGAAGCACAGCTCATCTCTAACAAACTGCAGTCGTTCAACCTGAATGAGAAATAAATGATGTGAGTAGAGAAATCAGTCAGTGTTTAATGATGTGTTGAGAGTTGAAGAAGATGAAATGTGAGAGTCCAAACAGCTGAAGCAACATTATTCAGGCTGAAAAGTGTCAAATCCAACATGTGACAAAGAGCTCTGATTCATCTTCATGTCAGTGTCTTGTTCTGTTCCTCCAGAGATGAGTGTGTGACTGAAATGTCTCCACATGTGTCTCCTAGAGTAGATGTGTCTGTAGAGAGCCTTCAGTGTCAGTAATCCTTCCTCCTGTCTGTACTGACTGTGAAGTTCTCTCTTCCTAACACGTCTACAGTGGAAGAAACCTCTCTACAAGTTTCTCTGAAACTCATCACAGAAGCTTCATCAGTCTGATTTCTTCACATCAAGTGGATGTTAGTTCTGACTTCATCTACTCTGAGGGACTGAACTCACTGTGAGTCTGAGGCAGACCAAAAACCTGTCCAACTCTTTGTTCCTGCACTTTCCCTTGTTCCAACAAGAATTCAGCACTCCTGGAAAATAATCACCTCACAGCATTTTTACTTTCATGCTCAGAAAAATGCACAAAGTACAAAAAAAAAAGTCAAAGTGCAGAGAAATATTGAAAGAAAAACTGAACAAGAAAAGAAAGAGCTTCAGTCAGTGAACTGACCTCAGAGTCTCCAGTTTGCAGTTTGGACTCTCCAGACCTCCAGACAGAAACTTCACTCCTGATTCATTCAGACTGTTGTTACTCAGGATCAGCTCTGTGAGATGGGAGGGGTTGGACTTCAGAGCAGAGGCCACAACTTCACAGTGAATCTCTGAGAGATCACAGCCTGAGAGTCTGTAATTAAGAGAGTTTGAATGAGAGAGGAGACTTTTTATTCTGAGTGTGTTTGATGAGAACAGATTGATCCTGTTCAAACTAAATGTCATCAGAAAGCTCACAGTCTGAAACATCTGCACTGTAAAAACGCAACTCTAAGCAAGTCATTCTGTCTTATTTGTAGTAAAAATCTTATTGTTCTTAATTTGAGCCACATTCACCAGATCAGGTCACAAAAACGTCTTATTTCAAGTTTTTTAAGACAAAAATGAGGTGTAAATTGCTTGTAACAAGTCAAAAAAATCTGCCAATGGGATAAGACGTATTCGCCCAGGAAGTTTCTTAAAATTAGAAAGATGCCTTAAAACAAGAATCTTTTATCTCACCCCATTGGCAGATTTTTTTTTACTTGTTACAAGCAATTGATGCCTCGTTTTTGTCTTTAAAAACTTGAAATGAGACATTTTTATGACCTTGTCTAGTAAATGTGGCTCAAATCAAGAATAGTAAGACAAATTTGACTACAAATAAGACATAATGACTTGCTTAGATTTCAGTTTGTGCAGTGTGAAAACATCAGGGACAAAACATCATGTTACACTTGAATAAACAAGTGGATCAGCATCTTCAGAGGAACCAGGATTTAAATGTCTTTTTTTTCATATCAAAACTATTCTAAGACTATCTATTCTATCAGATTATTTATTATATTGATCTCAGATAAACTTACTCAGCCTTCCTGCAGTTCCTCACAGCTGGAATCAGTCTCCGTTTTCCCTCCTTTGACGTGTTGTACTTGTTCATATCTAACTTATCCAGAACCTCCTCTGACATCTGCAGCATGTAGGCCAGAGCAGAGCACTGGATCTCTGAGAGTTTCTGTGACCTGTGTTTGGACTTCAGGAAGTGGATGATCTCCTGATGAACAGAGTTTTCTTTCATCTCCATCAGACAGTGGAAGATGTTGATGCTTCTGTCAGGAGAGATCTCATCAGTGTTCATCTCTTTCAGGTTGTTGATGACTCTTTGGATCATCTCTGGACTGTTGTCTGTGTGACCCAGCAGACCTCCTAAGAGTCTTTGGTTGGATTTCAGAGAGAGTCCATGGAGGAAACGGACAAACAGNGAACCTCCTCCTGAAGTACTCCTCCTTCTGGGCATCAGTGAAGCCTTGCACTTCTGTTGCTCTGTCCACACATGAAGGAGGGATCTGATTGGCTGCTGCAGGTCGAGAAGTGATCCAGACCAGAGCTGATGGAAGTAGATTCCCCTGGATGAGGTTTGTGAACAGCAGGTTTACAGAGCACTTCTGTGTGACATCAGACACAACCTGAGTGTTGATGAAGTCCAGAGCCAGTCTGCTTTCGTCCAGACCGTCAAAGATGAACAGAAGTTTACAGAGAGTCAGCATCTCTGCTGTCAGCTTCTCTAATGTTGGATGGAAAACATGGAGCAGCTTGAGGAGACTGTAGCGCTTATCTTTGATCAGGTTCAGCTCCCTGAATGAAAGCAGGACCACCAGACTCAGGTCCTGGTTTTCAGAGCCCTCTGCCCAGTCCAGAGTGAACTTCTGAACTGAGAAGGTTTTTCCAATCCCAGCCACGCCGTTTGTCAGAACCACTCTGATTGGTTTTTGTTCTTTAATCTGAGCGGTGCCGTCTGTCAGAACCACTCTGATTGGCTCCTGCTGCTCAGGTAAGGCCTTAAAGATGTCCTGACACCTGATGGGAGTGTCCTGGAGGATCTTCTTCTTCTTTGAGTCTGTCTCCAGCTGTCTCACCTCATGTTGCCTGTTCACCTCTTCACTTGGTCCCTCTGTGATGTAGAGCTCAGTGTAGATGCTGTTGAGGAGAGCTCCACTTCCTGTTTCACTTCCTGTTTTACTTCCTGTTTCACCACTTCCTTCAGTCACACGTTTACATCTCCTCCTCACACTCTCCTTGTGTTGATTTAAAACCTCCTGCAGGGCTGTCTGAGCTCCAGGTCCTGGTCTGTTTCCACACTGGGGACAGGAGGAGTCTCCTGGTAGACCAGACTGGTCCCAGTATGAGGTGAGGCACTGTCTGCAGAACCAGTGTCCACAGCTGGTAGAGACTGGATCCTTCAGGACGTCCTGACACAGAGAACAGCAGGACGTCTGCTCCTCCACAGGAACACCACTCCTCCTCCTCCTCCTCCCTCTGTGAACACACGTCCTTATACTTTCAGGATTTGGTGTCTCGTGGAAAATAAATCAGGCGTGCATGAAAGAAACCAGCTTCAGAGTCTTACCTTGGGTCTGAGGCTCCAGGTTCATTACTGAAGTTTGGCATTTTACCAATGGAGCGGTCACTCATGGACACACAAAACTCATGTGAAAACTTAGGTTTTCTGGTCTGAAGTGGATCTGAGAGGTTCAACACAAACACTGAGTGAGAGTTTAAAATGCACACACACACACATACACACACACCTTTCCACCAAAGTGGTGCTTGTGTTCATTCCAGTTCCTGACTTAGACCCAATTCTTTGTGTTTCTACCAACTAAGAACTGGCTCCAGGGGCCAAAAACTGGAGTTTATCAAGCACCAACTCTTTGCTGGGCCAGAGCAAAGCACCAACTACACCAGGGGCTGGGGGCGGGGTTACCGTGGTAACCAACAATCAGCTGTGAAAAACAGCCATTCTTAAAAGGAGGAGCTGCAGAGAGGGTCATCTGCTGCTTTGTTAGAGTTTCCTCATTTAAAACTTGAAATGTTGACGAAATTACAACTCAAATGTGTTAACTCTTTCATAGATCAGCTCTATACCCTTTTCTTTAATTTAACAGAATGAAAAGCTTTGTGTGTTTTTTTTATCTTTTAAAATGATGGGAAATTTCTCTCTTGCTCACAACTTTTCTCTGCTCACTGCACTTTTGCTCAGATGAACACAGACACAGACACACAGACACACACACACACACACACACACACACACACACACACACACACACACACACACACACACACAGATAAGTGAACTCCATAGTGCAGGCAGCAGGAAAAATAAAGTCACAACTACCACAAGTAATGCAGGAATAAATCTAGCTGTTCAGATTGAGTAACCATGGAGATTTATCACAGTAAGAAGTGAAGCGGCGTAGGATGGAAAAATCCAGGGTTAATCCTGAAGTTATCTTGCTAAGAGAAACTCCAGCTTCGTAGTTCAGGCCTCAGGTCTATTGTCATGTTACTTCATTCAACAAACTAGAAACCTTTATGATATATTTTTCACTTCACGTGACAAGATCATTTCTGTCTGATTATCACGCGTTCAAACTGTCTCCTCTGTATCTGCTGCAACAGAGTTGTGTACTGAGGCACATACACGCACACACACACACGAACATGTGCACACATATAAACAGCTGGAAGTGTTTCACTACTGTTGGTGTGTGACAAACTTGTTTGAAATAAAATAAAGAGGGCGAGAGAAACAGGCCTTAATGTTACTCTGTAGTGAAATATAATCTAAAGAAAGTTTTGTATGACAGCAGGATTTTTAGCTGGGTTTCTTTACTTTTTTCAACTGCTAGTTACTATTACTTATAAAAAAGGGTCTGAATGATTCTTGCGAGACTAACAATAATATTAATACATAAAAAAAATATTCATCTGCATGTGGCTGACTTGAGAGATACATGAAAATATATTGTAGGCTACCTGCATGAAGAATCCAGCTTGTAATAAATTCTCTCTAATAACGTTGTAAATAGTTCCTTTCTAACTCAATATAGAAATCTATTAAAGCCCATATCTCATTTTCAATAGTTTGTTTATTTAATGTTTACTGATTTGAAAATCTATCAAAAAGAGAGAGAAGAGATAAGTAAAAAAAAAAAAA
>RPOG01001499.1:63092-118559 GCA_008086565.1 Thalassoma bifasciatum
TAAAAAACTTTTGTCCCGTAATTTTCACCTTGTCAAATGTCAGGGTGGTGCAACCGTAACATTAGACTTTTATTTTAAAGTGAAGAGAATAAAACAGGAAACAGGAAACTGCATCAGCCAGAGGAGCCCAAATGACATTTGTGACCAAGTGGAAAAGTTTGTAGATTTCTCTGAAATACTGATAAAAAAGGTTTTTTCACTTCATTGGTGACTGGAACAATTTCCATGTCAGGTGGTACAACCAATGTAATAATGTGAAATGTTATTTTAACATCAAATTATTTATCTTATTCACAAATAAAACAAATAAAACACACAAAATGAAAATATATGAGTCACTACAGAAACTTGAGAGATACTTGCCAATAATTTCACACAGAAAAAATAACAGGAACATATAAATATATTTTCATATATTTGGTTGCGCCACCTGACATTTTTGGGTGCTCAAATTAAAAATACTAAAAAATAATTAACCCAAAATCTTTGAAATGTTGGTCAACTACTGAAATCTGTGAGAAAACATAAATCTTCTCTCAGAAATATGTTTTTATCCATTTTCAAAGAACTTTTTAAAAACACGCTTTTAGACCCTCTTTTTATCATTGACCCATATATACATAATATTTGCAACTCGCCCCTGCATGATTTTGGGTATGGGTCAATTTGACCCATGACACAGTTGTGCCTAAAAGTTTACACCCCCCAGCAGAATTTCTAAATTTTTGGCCTTTTCTCAGAAAATATGAATGATAACACAAAAACCTTTCTGTCACTCATGGTTAGAGGTTGTGTGAAGAAATTTATTAAAAAACAACTGTGTTTACTCTTTTTAAATCATAATGACAACAGAAACTTCAAAAAATGACCCTGTTCATTTTTTTACACACACACACTGATTACAAGCAAATAGATCACAGGTGAGGATGGTTACCTTTAGTAGACATTCAAACTCATTTGTGTTCACTTTTGTGCATTTATCAGGACAAAACCACCAGTGTTGTGTAAACTTCTTAACAGGGTCATTTTTGAAGTTTCTGTTGTCATTATGATTTAAAAAGAGTCAACTTTTTTTTTTTCAATAAATGTCTTCACCCAACCTCTAACCATGAGTGATAGAAAGGATTTTGTGTTATCATTCATATTTTCTGAGAAAAGGCCAAAAAATCAGAAATTCTGCTGGGGGNGTGAAGACATTTATTAAAAAACAACTGTTTACTCTTTTTAAATCATAATGACAACAGAAACTTCAAAAAATTACCCTGTTCATTTTTTATACACACACTGATTACAAGCAAATAGATCACAGGTGAGGATGGTTTTACCTTTAGTAGACATTCAAACTCATTTGTGTTCACTTTTGTGCATTTATCAGGACAAAACCACCAGTGTTGTGTAAACTTCTTAACAGGGTCATTTTTGAAGTTTCTGTTGTCATTATGATTTAAAAAGAGTCAACTTTTTTTTTTTCAATAAATGTCTTCACCCAACCTCTAACCATGAGTGATAGAAAAGATTTTGTTATTATTCATATTTCCTGAGAAAGGGCCAAACAATTAGAAATTCTGCTGGGGGGTATACACTTTTGGGCACAACTCTAGATGTTTCTGACAAATGAACATAATAGGAGGGTTTATTTGCAAATTATTTGCATTAATACATTTGGCTATTGCTCCAACCAAATGGACTGTTACATAACAGTACTTTAAGACTAATGGTTCCATTGTGACTGGACTTGTGGCTGCATATGGGGCCCAAAAGCCACCAGGTTTGAAGTTTTACAGCCTAACATGAATAAGGAGAGGCTCATCGTTAGGGTGAGAATCAAGGGAAGTCCTGGGTCTCCTTACTCCAGCTGGCTGGCAGTTCTGCAAGGTGCCAGCCTGAACATGCAGGCTGTGAGAGTTGATGGATGAGGACAGTCAACACACAATGAAGCAGAGTCAGACAAGAGACCCACCTGATGTATTCCCTGCCTTAAATAGAGCACCAGGCTGTGAGGACAAGTAAACAGTCTGCTCACCTTCTACACATTAAACTACAAACTGAGATTATACAGTTTGATTGTTGGTACCGTGCAAACAAAAACACAACATAACTACAGATAAACACATCACCTTATTGCTCTGCATCCTGGGAAAAGTTGTCTTGAATGAAGAAAAGTAGTGTAAAAAAGTAGATCTGCTCTCCAAAACAAATGCACGACTTGGTTAGAGTCACGTCTTTATTACGGTGGGTGATAGTGCTTATGGGAAATGGAGTTTTTATCCCAGAAATACACTACAGACGTGTCACTGCTCCCAACTATCACGCATATTCCTCACAGAGCCTTTAAACAGTGAAGGTCTGTATTAGCAGAGTTTCATGGACCAAAAGTTTCCTTCATTTTAAAACACTGCTAACACAGAATCTACTTGATCATTTGACGTTATGTTCCAGAGAGAAAAGAAAAATGTGCTGACCATGTCCCACTTTCCCATCTCTGTCCAGGATATGCTAGAGGAAAAAAAAGGAAAAACATTCCAGGCTGTAAATAGTGGTCAGTGACCTCTACCCCAAGCTCCTGCCAGCTGTGAGTCTGCATTCCTCTGTTCTAAACACATCAAATAAACACACACTCACACACACACAGTCCCACTCCTTGTTCCCATCCCACGCTCACCCAGACTCACTTCTGTGGCTTGTCTTGCCCCACAGCTCTTTCTCTGCCTCATTCTGTATCAGTAACAAGAATCTTTGACAGCTGGGAGCTGCTGAGACATGACCCCTGTTGACATGATGACTTTTCCTGATAAAACAACTGAAGTTTGTTGTTTGCTTTGAGTTAAATAAACATCACAACAGCCTGGCTGGCTCATTGATAGGTTTTCCTTAATCTTTTTTTGTTTTTGTTTTCATTTCAAGAAGACATCTTTCTGTACCCACTAGGCAAATGTGTCTCATATTAAATCTGACACTATTGTTTTTTTGTTTTTTTTTAAAATAGAGTCAAGACAAATAAGTTTTCAAAATTTTTTACAAAGTGGATGTACAGTATGTTTGATTAACTTGACAAGAAGGGTACAAAACATGTTGCTCGACACTGGATAAATCCTGGATAGCTGGTCATTATTAGCAAGTGTATGCAAGCCCTCATATGAATAACTCACACTGTATCGTTCATTTAAAAAGATCCATTATACTATAATACTATACTTTTATGTGAAGATGGAGAAGTTGATTTCAATTGATCGAATGCAAATCTGAAGGATAAGTTATTTTATGAACTTCAGTCTGGTTTTCGATCTCTCCACAGAACTGAGACCTTTTTCTGACCAACAATAATGAGGGTTGTTCTATCCTGGATAGTGTGAAGAATAACAGTATCGAAAATAATGAAGTTGTAACACCTTTTTTGTTTTACTACTAATTAGTTCCTTACATAAATATATATATATATATATATATATATATATATATATATATATATATATATATATATATATATATATATATATGTGTGTGTGTGTGTGTGTGTGTGTGTGTGTGTGTGTGTGTATAGATAGATAGATAGATAGATAGATAGATAGATAGATAGATAGATAGATAGATATAGATATAGATATAGATATATAGATATAGATATAAATATAGATATAGATATACAATTCTTTATTATTATTTTTTTATGACTGTCTTTTGGGGAAAGTAATGAGCTGCTATAACAAATAATATTTAAAGTCATTTGTCCAACACTAATCCTGGTCCCCTTAGTTCACAACATACTGATTAATGGCCCTTTTCCACTGACTCGCCTTGGCCCTACTCTACTCGCCTCTACCCGGTTTGTGTTGCATTTCCACAGGCGTGGTACTACGTGTCAGACACCAGTTTTTAGTACCTACTCTACCCTGGTTCCAAGCGAGTAAAGCCGATACTATAAATGTGAATATACAATGTGAATGTGACGTTGACGGACTGCCGGTCACTCATTGGTCAGAGAATGTCCTCACGGAAGCTTAAGACTCTGTACAAATCAGTTACAAGAGGCAAAGGAATAAGTCAGCGACGGGTTTTTAATGACATTTAAACCTGACGGCACAGAACCAGACTGAATGAAGACAAAATACCACCTTAAAATGCACCTTCATGATTCCTAAATAAGTTTAAAGTCCTTTTTAAACCAAAAAGAAGTTAACAGCAAAGACAGTTCGTTTTGAAGAGTCTTTTCCATTAAATCAAAGTTCGTCGGTGCAGGAGCGATCTGTCTGCCACGAGAGTCTTTAAGCACCAATCAGTCCATTAATCCACAAGGATCCAAAAAGGAAAACCAGTTCAAAGAAGAATGATTGCTCAACAAAAAATCTCTGGTATACCAGGCCCAAAAATCAAAAATTAAAGTGATCTCACTGGATCCAGTGAAGAGTTGATGTCAGGAAGCAGCTCCTTCGTTTTCCTCCGCGTGCAGCAGCACATTACTGTTGTTTACCTCCGTTGTCATGACTCCCGACATTGAGCCGCTGTATTACTTTAATGAAATCTTTTGAAAGCTTTTTTTTCCTTTAAAGACCACGGTGGCACATATGTTAGTACAAAATTATGTTTGTGTCACATTATAGATGAACATGCACACACTTCTGCGCAGCACTCTAGCGCAGCTGTGTTATAAGATCCACGCCCACCGTGAGTCTGAAGTCGGGCTAGTGGAAAAGCTAACCAAACAGAGTAGAGCCGAGCTGTGCCAAGTAGGGCTGGAATTGTATCGTGGAAAGCGCCATAAGAGACTGAGGATGTGGTAATTAAAGTGGTATTGTCAACACGTGCCAGTGAGCAGAGAGAGGAATAACATTGTTTAGATCTACAAATGAACTTTATCCTATCGAGTCTTATTTTTTTCTGTTAAATAACCCCCCCCCCCCTTCATCTGGGCAAAGGAACCCAAAAGAGACACTGATTGCAGCAGCAGGTTTGTGCTTGCCAGACTCATTTGCATACAGTGGCCTGCTCTGGCTGAGAGGAGGACTTGTCCGCCTGTGAGTGGTTTGAAACTGAGGAGGGGTCCAGTCCACAGTAGGACACCCACTGCTCGTTTGGTAGAGTAACATCGTTATGTGCTTTTAAAGCAGTCCCTAACTCCAGAAAAAAATCACTAGATTTGTTGCTTTTTTGAAAGACAGTCAGTAGAGAGGTTCAACACTGAAGTGTAGCAGTCTTACCTTGATAATAGGTGTGGTCAGTGTCATCAGTTGGAGTACCCACCTCAACAGCAAATCTATCCCATGGGAGTTCCTCATGGTTCAGTTTTGGGTCCTGCTGTCTTTTCCAACCCCCCCCCCCCCCCCCCCCCCCCACGGTAAAATCATTCACAAATATCCTGGCTATGCCGATGACACACAACTTTACATCCCAGCTGGACATGAGACCCAAACAAATATAACTTTACTCAACTGTCTAGCGAAAATAAAATCTGACAGTGCTTCAAAAGCTTAATGACACAAACCAGAAATCTTTGTTTTGGTCCCCAGTAGAGAGAGATCTCATCTCACCAATCTCTCTACTCTGTCAAATCATGTCAACCTGAAATCTGTGTTAACATTTGAGCCACATTTGATTTTAAGGTCCAGACTGAAGACCAAAGGGGAACGTTTCTGTGAGAGCCCCAAAACTTTAAACACACTACCAGAGGAGAATGGATGTGCAGTTCTTCTCTTGTTTTATTTCACTACTCAAGACTTATTTTTATTCTGTCATTTTATTGCTTTGGTTTTAATGCATACACACAAAGTTATATTTTTGCTACGTTTTTTCTTTTCATTGGCTTTTCAGTTTCCTGTCTGTTTTAAACCATTTTTGCTGCCCACTGTGGGGCTTCCTGTACGGGAACGTGTGTTACAAATAAATATTACTCGAACCCTCAGTATCTTGTTACACTACATGGAAATGTTAAGAGATGGAAACATCATTGACTGCTTTGAGCTGCTTTACCTTTTCTTTGAGAAATTAAAACTGCTGAAAACAACTGAAGACACACACACACACACACACACACACACACACACACACACACACACACACACATTGCGAACTGTAAATTGAGGTGACATTGACTGAGGTGATTTTGCAGCCTTAGTACAGATGGCGGCAGATTTACTCCACAGTGCCAAGTCTGACTCATGGTTGTTCTCTCTGCAGCGTTCTGTGTTTCACTTTCTCAGTCCTTTACCTCAAGCACTTCAATCTAAACTGGCTGCTGATGCCAGCGCTCTCTTTATCTCATTGCAAACTCAGCTACATTAGTAAAATCAAAATAACGGGGGACCATCAATGCCAGGGTTCATCAACTAGGTTTTTTCCAAGGGCCAAACAAATGTCCAGCAGACCCTAAGAAGGCCAAATTACATAAACAAAATTAATATTGCATCATAAGTAAGTATCCCAGTTTGGACAAGGTGGGCTTTTTTATGTGTAGTGTGTATGTTCCTTCATGCCCCAATGTGTGGGTTCCCTCTGGGTGCTCCGGCTTCCTCCCACAGTCCAAAAAGCATGCTCATCAGGTTCATTGGTGAGTCTAAATTGCGGTTCTGTTTCACTGTAGAGATCTGCAGCCAGACCCTTTTTCATCTGCTGACCCACAGTGAGGGCTGAGGACTGGATCCTTTAAATCAGAGGTGTCCAAACTTTTTTTTTCCAAAAGGGCCGTGTTGCATACTGTGAGAATGACCAAGAGCTGACGGTTCTTACAAACATATTTATTAACAGTGAAAGTAACAAATGAGACAAACTATTTTGTTTTGGTAGTTTCTGTAAAAACAAACAGACAACTAAACAAAAAACTGCCTCCAAGTTTAGTCAAACATGCTCGTGTTATTATCACAGACCTATGAGATAAAACCAAACCTGTTAAAAATATGTCGTTTTTTATGGCAGGATCAGGATCTGGAATTTATCATGTTTGTTTTATGAGACAGTGATACAAACATTTTCTACCCCAAATATTTCTGATCCTGCATTCTGAACCATTTTATGCATCAATGTCTGTCTTTTCTCCACCATTCCATAACTTAAACTCAGTCTTTTGTCCTCTCAAGTTTTTTTTTTTTTTTTTTTTTTTAAGTCGCTAATGCACAGTCCAAATTTTTGTGAGATGTTACCAGATATTACCAGCAACTTTGAGCCCCTGAGGTCAGGGAGGCGCTACAGAGTTCCTCTGGCCAAAGGCATCTTTAAAAAAATCTTTCATACCAAATGCCATTAGCATCCTTAACTCAACAAAGGGACCAATCCAGAGATAATGTATGAACATCTTTTACCCTCTTTTACCCTCCATCTGCCATTTTGATTTCTATTATGTCCATGTAATCGTATTTGTATTTTTAGAGCTGTTTGTTTCTATATGTTGGTGAGCCGAAGACAATTTTCCACCTTGGTGGACAATAAAGATTTATTCTATTCTATTCTATATATTTAGGGTTTTTTTAAGCATCTGATGGAAACTGTAAATGTACACAACTAGAACATGCTTAATCTAAGTTACAAAACTAATACATGTCAAAATGACAGCTGGGGGCCTCATGGAAATAGACGGCGGGCCACAATTGGCCCACAGGCCTTAGTTTGGACACCCCTGCTTTAAACAGAGCTGGACCAGTTACTTCATTGTAGGGAAGATCTTACAATAAAATCCCTCAATGCAGGAGAAACAGTACTTATCTCAATCCTGTTGTTCTGCAGTTTATCTCAATTGTTTCTTGGGACAAAATAACCTCAACATGTAACCCATGAAGAAGTGTTCGTCAGTCATCATTCATCATTTGAGAAGAAAATACCATTTTGTGAAGAAATAACATTGTTGAGAATGTGAGGTTTCATTTTGCAGGAGAATTGAGGGTTTTTCCCCATTGTGTGTGTATTTTATATAATTGTGTGTAGAGTTCAGAGAGTAAGAGGCATACTTTCAAAAAAAGTGTGCCAACAATTGATAAAAACTGTAATAGTATCAAACCATGCCTACTTAAACTTATAGATTATTTCATAGAGGAGTGAGCAGCAAATCTGTAAAGTTTGACTCATAGCACATTTACCTTGAGTTTATACAGACAAAAAAATAAATAAATAAAAGCACAGGCACATTTATTACTTCCCATTTTATTTTTGCAAAGCAGAACCAGAATTTTACAGTAAGACTCATTTCTGTAAAAGCTACAGTTCACCTTGAACCGTCTCACAGAGTATGCTTTCTGGACTTATGCGTAACATTTAGCTGCATAGATTGCAAAGTTATCACTGTAAGTGATGTGACAGTGTAGATTTAGGTGCTTCACAGAACAAAAAAGGCTCCAACATGAACACAATATACCTTGAAGTATGATATGATACAAGTTTGTCATTCATCATATATGAACAATTTTACAAGCTTATCTTTTTATTAGTAAATACTTCATACGATGAGTTACAGGTACGGACTGAGAAGAAAGAGTGGTAGTTCTTCAGCAGGGACTCATAATGATTTGATTTGAAGAACCACACAGATAGAAATTCAGTCTTCTTTTGGTCTGAAGTGCACATGATACAAAAGGCAACACAACAATTTTGGAATGTACTTTAGCTACAGATCATGGTGTCAATTTCTTCTCCAAAAAAAAAGACAAAAAGATCAGAGAAAAGACGACGGAGTTAAGAGTGAAGTGGCATGTACTGAAAGGTCACAGCATAAAAAGGATAAATAAAACAAACTGATGCTTTAACGAGAGAAAAAGTGCTTAAAGAAAGTACCAGTTGCACTTTAAATACTGAAAGTTTACTGCTACTATCCACTGCACATTCAGCTGTATTTTGATACATTTTAATCCAAACATTAAGTAAACACCCCCCCCAAAAAAAATTCACAATAAAATATACAACCAAAAGTATACCTGCATGTAAAATAATCAAAGACACATTTCAACAACCTTTTACCATCCAGACATGAAACAATGAAGTGTGTCGGCTTCATCTCTGTTCACAGATCAACAGTGCTCACTCACAGTCAAATGAAACGTTTGAGTTTAAGGTGTAGTGATCAGTTTAGTTTCTAAGATCTGACACAATCCCCCCAGATTTATGAACTCTGGTTAATACTGTCTGACAATTTTCACAACAAAGATGAGGTAAGCCTTCTTGTTGTCATCACAAGAATCAGACCTTTACGATGGTGAGTTTAATACTGAGCTGCAGAGGCTCTGCAGGTAAACAGGGGAAACAACCACGTGTGTCATTTCTTTCAGCTGCACAGTGATGGAGATGGGTGTAAAATGTCAGACCGTGTGGCTCCACAGGTTCTGTTTCTAGCAGCACAAAATTTGAGATGATGTTGAAAGACAAGAAAATATGTACAAAAGATGTTTCTGACAATTGAATTTATGATTGTCCAGAGTGACTTTTTGCTTTTACACAACCAGTGGATGTCAAACCATAATTCCAGTAGTGATGTTCGATACTAATGATTTTCTCACCGATCAGATACTGAGTAAAATTCAGGCAGGTATCAGCGACACTGATCCGATTCTAGTTGTACCAATTAAACTGGAGTAACTAATCATGGACATATACAGCTCTGGAAAAAAATAAGAGACCACTGCAAATGTTTCAGTTTCTCTGATTTTGCTATTTACAGGTATTTGTTTTGAGTAAAATGAGCATTTTTTAAAAATTATATAAACTACTGACAACATTACTCCCAAATCCCAAATATTGTCATTTAGAGCAATTTGCAGAAAATGAAAAACGGTGAAAATACCCAAAGAAACAAAAAACACCCAAACAAATCTATCTTAAATTTTAAACAACACATTACTCATGTTTTGACTTTGGAAGTATCCAGAAATCAATATTTGGTAGAATAACCCTGATTTGCAATAACATCTCTTATGCATCTTGGCCTGTTCTCCACCAGCTTTACACAGAGGAGAGTGATGACCACAGTAATAGTTTTTATACATTTCCTCCTTAAATCAGATTTGTTTCAGGTGATCACCTCATCAGTACCTTCTTAGGTAGAAACAGGTGTTCGTGTTGGAGTTCGACAGACACTGCAATGGAATGACTGTCATATATGTAGAGATGCTGATTTCTGAAAATTTGCAGTGGTCTCTTAATTTTTTCCGGGGCTGTAGATAAAATGTTTTGTTTTTTTTTCATTTTTCCAAAGTTTCTTTAAGTTTATCATGTTTTTTTAAATTCCATTTGCCCTTAATAATCTATCAAAAACTTCTCTATGTAATTCCCTTTAAAATAATCAATTCACTGGAAACCCCACCTGAATAAATGTAGGAGCTGAAATAGCTCCATACATGACTCTGTTTACACTCAGTCATTGTGTTTTCAGACTGAGTGACAGACTGAGCAGTGTGCTGTTGTGATTACACATTATGAACTTATCCAGGTGGAAGAAAAATTAGTTCCCAGCCAAATGAGAGCTCAAAAGTTGTGTTTTTGTCCAATGTGTTCCTGTTCCTTTTGTTTAACATTACTTCAAATAAAAAACAGAATTAAAAGTATCAATTTTTTGATGAGAGGATCGATTCTAGAGCGTAAAGATCTGGTATCGGTGGTATTGATATTTCAGTATTGATCTGCTCATCACTAAATCCCAGTTGAGTCCTCAGGTTTGATCCAAACCAGGATACATTCAATATAGTAATCCCCCCCACCTGTTCTCAGATGCTATCAGACATCAGCTGCTGATATTAACCTTCACTTTCTATCTAAATCGCTGGAAAACCTGAAAAATAAGAGGACATTTTCCCAAAACAGCACAAAGACTACAACTTTGGAAAAGGTAAAATCTTGGTGTGATGTAGTGATAGCAGCGGTGCGATGACTTCAGCTGGTATTTCCTGCTTCAAGTCAGGTCCAATTTACAACAATACGAGTCATGTCTTACAGTATCACTTAGATGTGATTGTGAAATGTTGAATTAAATGGTGATTATTTGTAGAGTGGGACATGTGAACACTGTGTCCCTGTGGTAGTGATTGGAGACGATCACAGTCACTGGCACCAATGAGAAGTTAAGAGAGGAGCACTGCCAAGAAGCTCGTGTTCAATAGAAGAAGAAAAGGAGCCGGTAGGTTACTCTTTTCTTTATATTCTTGAAGACAGAGGCCACACACAGGCCAGTGCATGTGAGAGTGGATTTGATAGTGATTAACAACTATGAATGGGGTTGCAAAGGAGTGAAAATTTTCAGAAACGTTTCTTGAAAATTTACATGGTCCATTTAGCTGGGAATGGGAGTACTGAACATTTTTAGGGTTTTGTTGTGACCAACTTGAATGAATCTTTCTAAAAATGTAATTGCTAAAAAATTATTTCATTTGTCACAAGTGATAACCAGTCACAAGGAGACAGCAGCCTGTAAATCTGATGAATTTCAGGTCCTTGATGAGTAGAAAGCACGACCTAAGGAGACGCTGTTAGAGCCCCGTTTGTGACAATTACCCAAAATGTAACAACCACCTGAAATGAAATAAAACCCAAAATGTAATAACAGACGCTGCTCAGAATCTGTAACATTATCGACAAGTCATCACATTTTGGGTTTTGATACTTTTTTTTTTTTTTTTTTTACATATATATCAAATCTTGGGCTATTTTTACAATTTGGTTCATTGTTACAAGACAGGCTCTAACAGGAGCTTAACTTATAATACTGGAATTTTTTGAATGGTGCTGCCAAGGGGACAGAAGAAACCTGTCTGGACTGTTTTAAATACCTGAATCCTTTTTTCATTTCAAGATTCATGGCCTTTTTTTGTTCTGTGAAATAAAAGCATTTAGGTTTTCCAGATCTAAAAACTGATAAGTGTCGTTTTATAAATGTTGTGTCAGGTAAATTTGCATGTATGTTTGCTTACGAAGAATATCTACGTCTATATTTATGACAGACTTGCCAGATAGTCCCAAAAGTTTCCCTGAAAATTAGTTTTGAGATACCGCATGGGCATGTTTGCATGTCAGCTTACAACAGATCAACATGTTTTATATTTATACATATATATAAAACAGGTGTATACGGATATATATGACCAAGTAAATGCAGTAAATTCCCATCGAACATTTCCACCTTTGAAAAATCTCTAAATTTGCAACCCCATGAGTGGTCTCATTCACTGTTAGCCCCCATTAAAAGCCACTATGTACTGATTAAACATAATTAATGCCCAGCTGCAACTTATTTAAGTCGGTGTTGAACACAAAATTATTGCATGTGTCCTTAGTTTGGGTCAAACTCATTGCACAATCAGGGAGGATTGTCAGGTGTACAGTGTGACAGTGAAGCTTCCTCAGAGCAGTGATTGGACAAATATCCGTCAGTAAAACAAAGGTAGAGCACTGTGCTGATCCATGTAGATGTGTCAGAAACCAGAAAGATAAGTCACAGAAATTAACCCAGCTGTTAACAAACTCCAACACACCACAGAACTGCTTTGGCCCCGTCCTGGAAACATGTCAAATACAACAATTAAAACTAGGAATGAGACAAACAGCCACAGTGTAAAATCTGAAGTGCAGAAATCGATCTGATCTACCAATCAAATGAGATTCCACCCGTCAACAAGCCAGCCCCTCAGTAACAGATGGGGCCAGGTTACCAACACATTCATATCTATATATAATATATATAGCTGGCTTCTTCCATTAGGAGGAATCTACCATAGAGTTCACATTTTGGTTCTTTCCAACAGAGCATTTCCACACGGGAATGATCAATAAACACAAACATTGATGCAATGTTAACATTTCCAGGCAGGCTGTAACCAAAATCCACCTCCCTCCTGCTCAAAACGTAACGCTCTGGAAGTGAAATGGCTCCGTTAAGAAAAAAAGCAGAGCACCTCAGACCAGTGATGAAGGTTATTACATGTAGATGGTTCATTTTCTTTTGGCTCTCATGAAGCTATGTAAATTTGGAGCTGCACAGGATTCTGTATTTCGAGCAACTAGCCACATGATCAAGCTTTGGCTCTGGTCGGTACGTCACCAACAATGGCCAGCAAACCCCCTCCAAGCAGGGAAGGAAAGTAAAGCGTAGATCCTGGAGTCTTCTTTAGCCTGTCCTCCTCCTGCCGTAAAGCCAGATCTGCCCTCAATCCATCCATCCATCCATCCAGTGGCTCTGTTAGACAGCCCAGATCTTCTTCTGCTGGAAGTAGGTGTCAAACCTGGCCTGGGCATACTCCTGCAACACAGAGAGGTTTACGTTTACACTGCTCCTTTAAACCACAGTTAGACCGCCAATGATGCGATGTGACTGTAGAGCAGTTGTTCAACCTTATTTAGACCGTAACCCCATTTTTTCATCACAATTTCCTGCTTACAAAGACATTTTCTGCTTAAAATAAATGTCTCAGCAATATTTTCCAGCTCCCTTACCCTTGTGATGGCAGAGCTCACCTCTAGGACTCTTTCAGTGCGCGCTCATTAACTGTCATAACCAGTGGCAATGCTCAGTCATGTTGAAGGGCAAGGGTTAAAGAAGAAAAAAAGGGAAATATAGTGCATGTTTTGGCTCCCAAGAGGTGAGTTTCTCTTCTTTTAACCAACCAAAGAGGCAGATTGGTGTGATTTTCCAACTGGAGGGCACTTAGGCATTTGTTTTGGCTGCCAAGAGGGCACTTTATCGCAAAATTTTGTCTCCAAAGAGGGCACTTCAGAGCGCATTTTCCAACTGCAGCCCTTGGCTAACTCCATCACTGCTGTCTTTAATTTTTTTCATTGAGCATGACTCCCTCTTCTGTTTGTGTCTGCGTGCTGCTCCAGAGTAATATCAAAGTCCTGTTAAAGGGGACCTGGCTGTTCAGACTGGCAATAAATCTAATATATAGTAGATTCAGTACTGCGTTAGAAAGTGGCTTGAATCTGTGAAAATGTCAGAGCTGAGCTGTTCACACTGTTAGAAACAAGGCAGATATGGGTCACATTTAAGCAAAAGAGTCAGATTCAGGGCACTTTTAACTACAGTGTGGATACAAAATTAGAGACTTTCGAACACCACGTTACATGATTTCCAAAAAGTCTCCATGATAAACACAAAAAAGAGCAGCTTTTGAGGAGGTCTGTAAATTGACTCAGTGCTCTGACAGCATTCATCACTGCAGACCTTCTGAAGTATTGAAACAGTGACTGCTTCATACAGACAGTCAGAACAATTTGTTAGTATGACATATATCACATAGATCACAGTGTAAACAGGCTGAGGACTTCACCTTGACTTCTTTTAAAATAATTAATGGTGTCCCCCAGCACTCTTTCTCTTCCTGTTATTTACCATTTACACCAACAGTATCGCTCATAATGTTCCAAAGTGGATGACACTGTCAGTTACTGCTTCACACCATCTCAGTGTCACTCTGTCACTTACAGGAAGCTTTAAATGCCGTTCAAGACACTTTTGAAAAGTTCAAACCAGTTTTAATCCCAATGAAGCCCTAACGTTTACAAACTCTAAGACAAAGCCTCTTAACTTGCCGTCTGTTCATGTCTCAGAGTGATGGGACTGAGCCTGTTTCTTCTTATAAATCCAGAGGATTTCTAAATGATGATTCTCTGTGGTTTTAAGCTCCACATTCAGACACTTGTAAAGAAGTTCAAGCCAGGCTTTTGATTAAAGAAAGGTTTCTTTTGCTGCAAAGAAAATTCTTGTTACTGCTACTTTTATACCTCTTTGATTCATTTTTTTCTGCATGCTTCATCTCAGAGCCTTCATTCTCTAGATACTGTTTATCAAGGCTCATCACTAATCTTCACTGCTGCCGATGTGTCCAAGTTGACTGGTCCTTGCTCTCTGACCCAGTCTTTTAACTTGTTTTTGCCGTCTTTACTCCGAGTACGTCTTGAAATAGGGAGAAAGAGTTTCATATCCTCTTTTTCTGCAGGCTGCAAGAGGTTTTAGTGAGCTGGTCTCTACATGTTTTTAGAGTGAGACTAAAGGAGCTGGAGGAAAATGTGTCAGCTTGTGGATGACTTTCTGTTCTGTGATCCAGGATAGTTTGACATCCTATTTTTAAATAATGTGATGTTTCTCTTTAACTTTGCTGTAACATGCTGCTGCTGTTGGTCTTGGCCACTGACTGTATATAGAATGGACAGCGTGGCTCCGCCTGTCAACGTTCTACGATTTTGAAGCCAAAAAACCCCGTTTCTCGAGCCGCCATTGTGCAGCCAGAGTCTGCGCAGTAGAGAATTTCCGGTGGAGCCGAGTAAAAAAGAGAAATAAAAATATTTATTTCTTCTTCTTTAGAAAGTGTTGTCTCTTTCTGGCTCTCTTTCCTGAAGTTTCTTATATCCCCGATAAAAACTACTCACGAACGGCAGCTGTCAACTATCGTAAAACGAAACTTATAACACGGTTTTTAACGTCCAATAACTAAAGAAAAACCAACTCCTCGGTAAAAAAAACGCCTGAACACAATGCAGCCAAATTATACCATCATACCACCTTAGCGTGAGGATGAGAGAATCGTTTCTACCAGGTGTCGTAATTTTTTCAAATTTTCCCGGCTCATATCTGGAATACATGGGGAGGCGGGGCTTATGACCTATACTGCAGCCAGACACCAGGGGGCGGGGCATCTGCTGGAGGCTTCAGTTTGAGCTGATCGTGGCCAGAGCGCTCTTGTTAAAGAAGTTTTTAATCCCAATGAGAGTTCACTGGTGATATCAATTTTAAATAAACATGTAGTGCATTATTCTGAAAAGGAACATTATTTTGAAAACGTTTTATCATGTTTGATTAGAGATGTCTTAAACCCACTGAGACGATGTACACTGAGGTCAGACATGAGGTCACTTTCAGTCATAACTGGATTCATCCAGCAGGACAGTGAGCCTCCATGAGGTCTGTGTCTCAACTCTACAGGCTCTGATGCTACGTTACCTTCTTATTTACTGTCCACTTGTTGTGACAGATACAATCTCCAGCATGAGTCTGCAGTGTCCTGTCAGACTGACCTGACCTGTTCCTAACACAGCAAACATTTACACAGCATGACCCCTCAGGCCTGCACTGTTGACCTCACTCAGGCCTTTGTGGTATTTTTTCTTTTCTCGTTCAAACATAAAACATGAATATTCTCACTCACCAGGTATCCAAACTTGATGGTGGAAAGGCGAGCCTGGATGATGGACCACAAGCCCCAAAAGAAGTGAGACGCAAGAGAGAACCTAAAGATCACAAACACAAAGTCCCGTTGTAAAACACTTCCTGTTTGAACCTTTCTCTCCCACTGTGTCATGACCTGTGCTCACCTGTTGACCTCCACATACAGCTGCTCCTTCAGCTTCATTTGGTCCTCTTCGCTCAGGTTGTCAAAGCCTCGATCGGACTCGTGCAGGTAGCTCTCGATGAAGTGGAGCTGCACGGACACACATTCGCACTCATGAGTGATCATCAGGTTGAGTGAATAGATAAGATATTAGTTTGTTAACGTAGCTGCATACACACCTGCTGGGCCTTTGAAGGGTAGGCCTGAGTGTTGACTTTAAAGAAAGGAAACTCATCGCAGTTGTAGTCGTACATCCATTCACAGAAGTGGTTGCCAATGTCAAATCCTCTGTGAGGTTGAAGGGGAGAGAGTGAGACAGGTTATGACATTACATAAGGAATTAGGGCTGAACAATTTGCACAAATAACCTAGTTGAGATTATTTTTTCCCCATATTTCTGGTGCCATTATTTTTCAACACATTGTTGGAAGTGAACATTGACATCAATTATGGCAAGACAGCAACTCATGACATTTCCTTTTTGCTACTCATGTCTGTTTTTGCCCATTTTAGTCACTTTTCACTTTTTTTTTCCACCACCACTTTTGGAACATTTTTTTTTTTACTACCTCCAGACTATTCTTTTTGTTTCATCCCAAATTTCCTGCCACTTTTTGTTGTCTGTAGTTATTTTTACCACTTTCCATTGTTTTTTGTCACTTTTTCCCCATTACTGCTGCCTTCTGACCATTTTTCTCAGTGTTCTTGCCCATTTTTTGTTGGTTTTGACCATTTTAGTCACTCTTTTTTCACCACTTTTGGGCCATCTTTTTCCACTTTCTGAGTTTTTCTCAAGTTTTCTCCCAACTTTTCGCAAATTTTTGCTGCGTCTTGACCCCTTTATGCCACGTTTAACTCATTTTTATTGCTGCTTCTTGTCATTTCTGCCATTTTCCACCACTTAGATTGTTTGTCTTGCAAGGCTAAGAGTCAATAATTTGGCTACTGAGCATGAGCATGGGTGAGTAATACTGGTGTAGAACATAAAACATTTACTGGTAAGTTTGTCTGATGTTCTGACACAAGTTGAAGAAATATTGCACTGTCTGGGATTAAAATAATGCAACAGCACACAGTGCAATATAATCCAATTTTTGATTGATTGCCCAGCCCTATAAGGAAATATTTCTGCACTGCAAAAACGGAAATCTAAGCAAGTCATTATGTCTTATTTGTAGTAAAAATTGTCTTATTGTTCTTACTTTGAGCCACATTCACCAGACCAGGTCATAAAAATGTCTTATTTCAAGTTTTTTAAGATAAAAATGAGGTGTAAATTGCTTGTAACAAGTCAAAAAAAATCTGCCAATGGGATATGACGAATTCGCCTGGGAAGATTCTTGAAATTAGAAAGATGTCTTAAAACAAGAATCTTTTAGCTTATCCCATTGGCAGATTTTTTTTACTTGTTACAAGCAATTGATGCCTCATTTTTGTCTTTAAAAAACTTGAAATGAGACATTTTTATGACCTTGTCTAGTAAATGTGTCTCAAATCAAGAATAGTAAGACACATTTGACTAAAAATAAGACATAATGACTTGCTTACATTTCAGTTTGTTCTTCTCAGGTGTGTTGGAGTTTGAGTTGTGTTCACTGCAAAAACTGAAATCTAAGCAAGTTATTATGTCTTATTTTTAGTCAAATTTGTCTTACTATTCTTGATTTGAGCCACATTTACTAGACAAGGTCATAAAAATGTCTCATTTCAAGTTTTTTAAAGACAAAATGAGGCATCAATTGCTTGTAACAAGTAAAAAAAAAATCTGCCAATGGGATACGATAAAATATTCTTGTTTTAAGACATCTTTCTAATTTCAAGAAACTTCCCTGGCGAATTCGTCTTATCCCATTGGCAGATTTTTTTTTACTTGTTACAAGTAATTTACTCCTCCTTCTTAAAAAACTTGAAATAAGACATTTTTATGACCTGGTCTGGTGAATGTGGCTCAAATTAAGAACAATAAGACAATTTTTACTACAAATAAGACATAATGACTTGCTTGGATTTCTGTTTTTGCAGTGTTAAGAGTGTGTGTCTTTCAGATCAGGGGACTTTAACATTTACATTCCTGATTAGGTTTGGATGCTTCCCCTGCAGCTCTGCACGTCTGTAACCTTTTGTGTTGTTTGTTTGAAACATGAGACCTTTTTATCTTTGAGTGTTACGCTGCTGTTTGACTATTCTCAACTTACACTCTTGCATTCCAAACTTTTCCTGAAGCTCTGCACAGGTAGAGCCTGTGAACCAGAATCACCCCCTTCATTTTCTACATCCACCTCTTCAGTCAGTGGGTTGATCATTGTGTGTGTGTGTGTGTGTGTGGGTCCAGTGGGGGGGGGTGTGTCCTTCCTGTACATACATTGTGGAGCACATGCTCACATGCTCAGGGGTGTTTGTGTGGGGCGGGTCGTTTGTGTTCGCAGGGTCACGTGTTTGCTGAGCAACATATGAGGAGCCTTAAAGGGGCCACGCTGAAAAGAGCTGCAAGGGGTGTGAGTGTGTGTGGCTCTCATGTGTGTAGAAGGGGGAGTGAGAGAGGTGGAGACATGACGTGAGGGAAACAGTGTGCTCCACCATGTTTCCAAGAAATGGGCTTCAGAGGAATGTACACATTCAGGCATGTATATGTTTAAAGACACCCAAAGGTGCTGATACAAGTATTCTTCTGCTGTATTTCATCACTCGGCCTGCGTGGCAATACACTGCACCATCATCATCATTTATTTCACTGACAGGCTCTGGATAATGTCCTAACATTGCCTCCATCCTCTGAGTCCTCATTGGCTGAAAAAATCCTGGTTACATAACAGCAGCAGTAAATAATTCAAGGGTGCTGTTGCCATGAGGAAGGGCTGCCAGAGAGGATATTGAGATCTGGGTTACTCTTCGTCCTTTCTCTAATTCACTTTTTGAAATTAAACTCCACCCCACAACAAATCTACACAGAGCACAGACACAAAGATGTGCCAAGGGACAAAGAACTGGCAGGAGGATGAAGGGCAGTGACTCAGCTGCTGCAGGAGGAAGGAAATTTATCAGCTGTGTGAAACAAAAAAATGTGGATGCACTGGTGCAGACACAGCTGGTATGGTCTCACTGAACTACATTTGGACTGTGTATATGCTGCTTGTGTAAACCTAAAGTTCTGTACATTCTGCAGAAACTCATCAACTCATACAGCTGATGTCTTTAAATGAATGAGTTTATCAGGATATGAAAATATGAGACTTCAAAAACATACATAAAAGGACACACGACCAGATTAAAGTTATGAATTGAAGGAGTAGAATAGTTCAGAATGTAAAAAACAATCCTGATAAAACCCAGATCCTGAATCAGCCATAAAAACAGAGACATATTTTGCTCATATCGCCCCCTTACAGAGAACATTTTCCTTGGTCAGAAGCAGAGTTTACTGATGTTTACGCAGCACGTAGCTCTGCAGAAAACTGACCATTTATCATCTAATATCAGGAGACACCTGAAGGACAGGTGAGCTATGAGTTCATCAGTCTGTGATGATGAAACAAGGACAGATTTTTACAGAAATCACTACAAGAAATAGTGAACACATAAAGAATTCAGTAAGAGCTGATGGCCCTCGGTCAGTTGCTTTGCATCAATTTAACAATAAAAAGCTAATGAGCCCTTTGTTTTAAGCTACTGTCATTTTAATCAGTTTAAAGGTTGTTGTGTAAACAAACAACAGCTGACACTGATAAATATTCATATCAGACTTAGAATGAGAAAGCATTTCCTGATGGTAGCATAAATTTATCAACACTTTATTTTTTGCATTAAACCTTTTTTTTTAACATAAGTACAACCCTTACATCCCAAACTTAAATGAAATATATAAACTTTTGTCCAGACTAAATAAATAAATCGCCGAAAAGTGCAATCATCCATTAAACAAAGACATTTATTCTAATTATTCTTAATACAGAAATGCCATGGCTGTATCCCTAAAAAGTGTAACTGTAAAAAAATGTGACGTGTATTGAGCAAAGGAAGCGATGTGAACAGCTGCAGTCTGGATAGTAAAGTTTTTGTTGTTAACCCTTTATACTGGGTCCCTGTAAACACATTAATAGAAGTAAACAGAGCTCTGTAACATGTTGAAAACACAATATGAACGTGTAATTCTTCAAGTTTCATATGCAAAAAGAATGACAGTCTATCTTATCTGGTTTCAAATCTACAGATTAACAAATCTTAATATGCAGATCTTAGCAGAAGTGCTATGTTGGTCTCTACGGGGTTCAAATCTGTCGTACAGTAGCCACTAACTTACCGATAATTGTAGCTGCTGTATTCAAAGTCGATGAGCATCAGCTTTTGTTTGTCTGAGCTCTGGCGGCCTCTCAGCAGCAGGACGTTTCCTGAAAGACAAATCTGACTTGTCAGAAACATTTCGTACCAATATAAATATTAATCACTTAATATATTCACCATTGAATTCACAATGTGTAAAAGGACAAAAAGACAAAATGATATCTGAATTAAAATTTGATTCGCAGAGAGAAGTTTGTCTTATTTCTATTTTTAAAGGAATATGGATCAAAGGACGGGCTGAGCCTAAACCCGTTCTGGAGATTTTTCTTTCCATTTGTTCAGACAAACTAGAAAGCGTGAGGTGTTTTACCTGCTTAAATGACACGTCAGTAGCAAGCTTCAGAAGACTGCAGGTGCAGCCGAATCTGTCAAGCAGGTAAAACATCCCAGCTTTCTATTTTGTCCGAACACGTGAAAAGAAAAAAACTATCTTATAAGAAGACAAGATGAACATTTTCAATTAGGTTTTGGAGTTTGTGAGATAGAATACTGAAGCCTTTAGTAAAAAATTAATACCCTAAAGTGTTTGTCACTTAAAGGGAACCCCGACTGTAAGGACTAATAGGCATGAATCTGCTTAAATGTTTGTCTCAAACTAGAATTTGTTGTTAAAAGGCAAAACAAATTGGTTTTTCTTTTAAAAAAAATACAGTTTAAAACACAGTTTCTATCCTTCGGGCGCAGCCATTGTTTTACTGCCGCAATGCATTCTGGGTTGATGACGTAGATTGGTTGCTTGGTGCCGAGCATCTGAATTTGGCCGTTTACTCACTACTAGTCGCCGTAAGTCACTAGGTTTGAGGAGGGAAAAAAACATAATAATGCCACATGTGGCTGCTTTTGGGTGAACTTTTCAGTCCAAAGGAAACAAGGAGACTGATGTTAGTCTGCACAGCTTCCCAAAAGACAAGAAAAGAAGGAAGTTGTGGGAAATCGCTTGTGGGCACAAACAACTTCTGATGGACCCGCGGCTATGTTCTGGCCACTTCTCCCCAGAAGCATTTGCTGCATTTAGCCGGCCCATGCTGATGAAAGAGCTGACAGGTGTGGGTCATTATAAACGGAGACTAAAGCCAAATGCTGTGCCGACTATTTTCCAACACAAACCCACAAAACTTCCTCAGGAAACCACTGAAGTCCGCTCCAGGACTTATATGATCCTGTATGAGATCCAGCCCGGTGCAACCATATGACGTCACTACCCAGACGTTATTGTGGCGTAAACAACAATGGTGGCCTACAGGTGAAAGTATTTTTTCAAATTTTATACAAACTAAGATATTTTGAGAGATTTTATTATTGTTCTTATGTAGCTGGTAAAAACACTGATCATTCAGGAAAATGACGTTCTGGTAGCCAGGGTTCCTTTTAAAGCCTCCAAGGCCACAAGTAAGTTTTAAAATCTAACTAAATCAGAGCCAAATCAGGCTGTAAAATCCTGGATATATGAGGTTAGAGCGATGAAGAAGTCTGAAATATTTTTTTTACCTTCCTGACAGTCGTTGTGGCAGAACACGACAGGAGAGTGTGTAGAATCCAGCAGACACCTGAAGGTAGAGAAAACATGTCAGATGATGATCAGTGAACTGTGGTTCAAAAAGAGGTACAATCCTCATTTACTGATCCACAAACAGACCAAACTCAGTGTAGGAACAAAATAGTTTGGTTCAGGGACATCTACAGCCACACTTGCGCTTTATTACATGACACGTGCACAGATAGATCATAGCGATGAAACTAAAAGCAGTGCAGAAATATTCCAGACCAGGAAGTACAAACAGACCAATAGCCCCATGAAAGATCGTGGTAGCAGTCAGGTTTAATACGACCAATCTGATCCAATATGGTTCACAAACAGAGAAAGTCCAAGAATACTCGTCTGATTATAAACCTTCACACTTCTTTTCAATGTTTCACTTCAGTATTTACACATGCCAAACTTCATAGTTACCCCCTTGCAAACTATCAATAACTATATTAAAAGAGTAGATGTATTAAATGCACAAGCCAATACAAGAGTACAGAAAACATTTATTGGCTTGAGCTGAAGGACAAAGCTGTAGTAGCTTCTAAACAGTAAAGACAAAACTCCACCTATAGAGTGAAGTTGAAATCAGATTAGTGCTCCGCGCTGCCTCGTCTACATCCATTTCCTTTTAAAAGAAATTACATAACTCATGTTATTAACAGAGCAGATTTTTTTTTTGGCAAATATTCTACACCGGATTTGTTGCGTACGTGTAAAACAGGGATTTTTTCAGTGGTAAACATCACAGGACCGACACATTCTGCACATTCAGTTGCATAACACCACACATAACACCATATTTAGAATTCCACACATGCTTCCTGTGTTAGTCGCTCGGCGCTGGTCACTGTTCTGTGTGTGCGCGTGTGTGTGTGCGTGTGTGTAGGTGTGTGTGTGCAAAAACTCACTTGAGCATATCCATCTCCTGTGGCAGGTTGTAGCTGAGCAGGCGGTTGAAGCGGCGCAGGTGGGACTCTCTAGTGAAGTTCAGCCTCATGACTTGGTTCAGGTACCTGGAGAGGAGAGTGTAACACACATTTATTCCTAATTTTTCCTAAATATGTTACAGTTTTATCATCAAAACAGCACAGAGGGAAGTGGGATCATGTGTCAGTGAGAGTGCTGTAGTCCAAACACACTTTAATGTCACTCTGACTCACAGATAAGTGTGGCACCACAGCCTGACATCAGTGATTGTAGGTTAGAGGTTATGATGACCTCAGGGGAACTTCTGAGTTTGAGCTCAACCAACGACTGTGAAACATGTAGACGTCGTCTCTGTGACTTTGTCAGTCTGTTCCTGATGCTGAGTCATGAAGCTTTTCGTTGGTAAAGTGGCTGAAGAGGCGGGCTTTGAGCCTCCTCACTAACAGCTAGAGGCTACCAGACCTGTCAGTCACATGAGCTGTGAGCTGTCCTCTGATTGGACAAACTTGGGATCTTAATATCTTCCGAACCGCTAAATTGGAAGAAGAAAAAAAATCGCCCTGTGTAGTGTACGCTGACAGAGAAATAAGCCCTTCTGTGATCTGGGTTGTAAATATATTTATTAATGCTGTAAAAGTTCAGCCTCAAGTGGACACGGGATGAACTGCAGTATTTTGCATTTCCTCATAGGCTTTACATTTTTACATTAGATACTTCTACATTAAGGACACTATTTGAAAATGGTGACTTTCTGAACAGGAATGTCGTGTTTTATTTGTATTTTTTTTTTTTTTTTTTACAATGAAAACATAGTCCACAACAATGCACCACCTACCATATAATTCAACATAAATTAAGGCTTCACTTACTTGAATACATTATTACATCATATCGAAAAATGGCACCAAAGAGGAGATGTTTTATCAATGTATTAGTATTTCACCTCAAATAATTCAATATTTAACGACTAGCTTTACTGAAATGTCTCGTGTTAACAAATTGCAGGCAAAACCAAACTTCTTAACTTGTAAAAATATCAGCTGATCATAAAAATTGTATCAGTTTTTTAAATCAAATTTCATTCCCTTGACTTTGAGCTCCATAAAACCAGTGACACATCTTAAGTCTTCTACTGGTTAATTCTTAAAACTGCCAAAAAATGAAGAAAATGTGATGAGCAACTTTCTTCTGTTCCTCAAAACTTCCAGTGACCTCTTGCCTCGGATAAATTTTGGCAGGGATGCAGCAGTTTTTCAAAATAAAGTTTTTTCCAAAAAGTTTCTACAATGACATAAAATCAAGGCATAGCGATTTTTTTGCAAACTAATTTTAAATATAAGTTGATATTTTTCATCCTTTAAGTATCATAATAAATAACTATAACTATTCACTTTGTAATGTAATCAACTGTTATTTGTAATTTAAAACAAACACTAACCATGCTCTCTAAGATATATTTTATGTGCATTAACCCTCTGATGCATGAATTATGAAAGTCTGTGTCAGGATTTTGCCCTTGGGTGTTTTTATTTGTCTTAAGGCATGAAAAAAAAGTTTTCCATTTTTCTCCCCAAATATTTGTAACTGAGCATTCAACAAAAAACAGTGTGAACTTAATATAAATATGATTTTTTTTTTCTTTGCCTTCTTTTCTTTTCTCCTTTTTGTTTTTTTGGTTATTTCACAAATCTTTTTTTTTATGGTTTGTGAAACATTTAAACTGTCTTTCATCCATCTTAACACTGAATTATTTATAGTTTATAAGCTTTTTCACCCTAAATTGTTTGTTGTTTTGTTTTCTATAACTTTTTAAAAAATATACAAGTTTGGAAAAAAAATTTGAAGACATTTTTTCAGGCCCTAAGAAGAATAAAAATATCCTGACACAGTCTAATATGAATTTCCACCACATGAACCATTGACTTTAGGAGTAAAAAACTTTTGAATAGGTGTCCACTGAAGTGACCACTATGCACCACAGGGTTCCAACTGGATAATGTACAGTTTAACCCTCTGATGCATGAATTATGAAAGTCAGTGTCAGGACTTTTTCCTCGAGTGCTTTCATTTGTATCAAGGCATGAAAAAAAGTTTTCCATTTTTTTCTCTAAATAAATGCAACTGAGCATTCACATGAAACAGTGTGAACTTAATGTAAATCTGACTTTTTTTTTCTTTCTTTGACTTCTTTTTTTAATTTTTTTCTTTGGTAATTTCATGAATAATCTTTTTTTAATGTTTTTCAAAACTTTTTAAATCTCTTTCATCCATTTTAACACTTATTAATTTATAGTTTATAAGCTTTTTCACCCTCAAATGTTTGTCTATAACATGTTCAAAAATATATGCATGTCTGGAAAAAAAATGAAGAAATTTTTTCAGGCTCTAAGGAGAATAAAAATATCCTGACACAGGCTAATATGAATTTTCACCACATGATCCATTTAATTTAGGAGTAAATAACTTTTAAATAGGTGTCCACTGTAGTGACCACTATGCACCACAGGGTTAATAACAATAAAATATCTGCCTGCACTGATAAGTTACTCCAGTCCTCAAAATTTTAAAATCTGAAGACTCATGGGAAATAAGGACCAGATCATCTCTTTATCAAGTGGGTCACTGGTGTTTCCTTAAGTCAGGCACACGACACCTTAGAGCAACTCATCAGTTACACTAGTGACACCTGACACGCTGCCTTAAGCCGTCTTGTCTAAACTCTGACTCATACCCGCTGGACTAGGTTTTGTCTTCTGCTTCTTGAGAGGAGAACAGGAAGAGCAGCAAAGAAAAAGACAAGTAGAGAGATATTTTCTGATATCATGGCTCCTAACTTGCAATATTTCTATTTCTTCTCATGCAGATCCATCAACTTGATCTAACTGGGTCTGAAATTTCCTCCACTGCTCTCACAAGTGAAAAAGCAGTAGCTTGACTAAAAGACTAAATGTGGTAAAGTAGCTAAAAACATTGATGCTGTAATGTGAGCACCAGTATCAGTGGTAATTCTCTGTTGCAAAGAAGAGAAGTGAAAGAAGAAGGGGGTAAAAAGACGTGTGGTTTGTCAGATGCAGCAGGTCAGAAGGTTCTTTATTAAGGCAAAGGCCACTTTATTCTGATGCACAGTTCAGACAGCTTAATGTGATTTGCATGTAAAAATAGCAACGAGAAGCACAAGATGTTTACACAAAACAAATTAAGAGGATTTGTGTTGGATTAAATAAAAGACATAATAAGCTACAGTTCAGGAAGGATAATAAACACGTAACTTCACTTATAAACTCTCAGTCATCATGAATTTTCAAGGGGTGAGAAACGTGTCCACAAGATCTTCACAAAGAAGTGGTATCAGTGAATTAAAAACGCACAACTCAACGTTAGGGTGGGAAATCCAGAAAAGAGAAAGGTGCTCAGTTTCTTTGGCCCTGATTTGAACTCTCACAGCTGCCTCCTCACGCTTTAGGTTTAAAGTAGAAGGATTAGAAATTGGGAGAATTATGAAGCTTTAATAAATGCAGGAGGTGAAGGCATGACTGAGTTTTCCTCAATCTTTCTCTCTCTGAGATGATAAAATAATGATTTAGTTCATTAATGCCTTGATGCAGTCGCTGCAGCCTTGATATCAGTCTAAATCACTGAGATAATAACTTGTCTTCTCTCATTAAAAAAGTGCACAGAATTCTGCAGCTTATTCTCTCTCGTCCTGTTCTAAATTAAGAAAGTGCTTTAGCTCTCTCTCTTAAAGAAACCTATTTTTTTTCTACTCTTTCCAGCTTAAAAACATCCACTGAAACACTTCTAGCCTCAGGTATCACCTCAGTACTCCACATGATACAGGCAGTATCACTAACACACACTCAAGTCTACAGAAAGTCCTTAAAAAACTTAGATTCATTTGTTAAGCTAAGTAAACATTGTGCGCTCTAAATGCAGTGACACTCCATAACCTTTTAGCTTCAGGTGTGTTGGCAAATTTGCGTAAGCGCTCTTTAGATGACCTTTTTTCCAAAACAGTTTGCACAAACAGAAAATTTTCAATGATTTGTGAAAGCCAAGATGTTGCTCTTTCAGCCAATATGTGGTTATTACAGTAATTTCACTCAGGCTTTTAAGAAAAACCCACAAATACACACAGAGTGCAGAGCACATGGATGAAAAGGAAGCAGAGAGATAACAGAGCTGAGTTTTTCCACAAATGCCAAAAAGAAGATCCTTCTGGGTAGTAAAACCTCCACTAAAGATTTTTTTGTGATTTTGAGAATAGAGGAGCATCTAAAGGAGCAATTTCATGTGCTATATCTCTTTTTAAAACGTATTTTCACCATCTTGCTTTTATGTGATGTCATCTTCTTATTCTTATTCTTCTCATCCCTTTCATCTTTTTACCTCTTTATTGTCCTCTTTTGTGTTTTTACTGCCCTAATACAGTGCTGACTCACTTATTTACTTACTTACTTATTTATTTATCTATGTAGTCATTCACTCATGAGTTTACTTTAATTATGAATTTATTTATTTATTTATTTATTTACTTACTTATTTATTAATTGAAATGAGTTGAGCACTCCAGTGATCATTTTCATTCTAATTTAGGCTGTTTTATCCTCTCTATTACCTTATTTATTCACCACTATATTTCACATACGTTGTTTTTATCCTCTCTTTTGTTCCCGTTTGCTTTTTTACCACTCCTCACCTTCTGCTTCTGTTTGGTTTGTACGATTGTTTATTTATATTGTTCATTTCAATGTTGTTTGTTATTTTTGATTCATTGTTTGTTTGTTCATTTTGCTGTGGATATCTGCTGTAAAGCACTTTGTGAACTGTCGTTTTTAAAGTTGCTCTATAAATAAAGTTATCATTAAAGTTATTATAACCTGTGCATTTTTTGCAGTATTCTGTTGAAACGTTTCACGTCTTCTTTTTCCTGTTTGAGGCTTGTATTGTGAGCTAACCTTTAAAAAACAATGTACCATGTCTTGTTTGTACTGTAAAGTTTATGTTACCAGCCAAATATCTTTCTCCTCTACTTTCAGTTTCAGTTTTTGTCTCATGATGAGGAGCAGACATCTTCAAGTGGCCAGGTTCTGGTGATGCCGTCAAAGATTTAAGTTTATTCTATAAATTTGTTATTTATGTTTAATTGTTTTTTTTTTCTTTTCACTAAACTTCTGAAATCAAATTCCATTTTTGTGAGGGTTTTTTTTTCAAACTGCTTTACTCTCATATGACATGAAGTAAACTGGAAAAACTCCCAGATATTGGAAGTTCCAAGTATTCCATAAAAATGGGCCAAAGCACCGACTCTCAGAACATTTTTTTGGCTGTTTTATGGTCAAATAATAAGCAAAAAAAGTACAAGTGGCGTGTACGGAGCCCCTAAAAGGACAAGAAAAGGTAAAAAACATAATAATAATTTCACGTGCGCACTTGAAACTTGTACGTGCCCACTAGAAACCTGTACGTGCTCACCTGAAACCTTTTCTGGTGCTCACCTAAAAGTTTTAAGTGACATTTTGTGTACATCCAACGATAGCCACAGAGCTGGCCAGATGTTTGAAGCTGTCCCTCTATGAAATCAAATACACGATCCAAAGCGGTGAATCCTTTACGTCGAAACAGACGTGGTGGTACAGGTGGTGATACGCACGCACTAACTCTTGTGTGTTAGTGCGCACGTGAAATTAATTTTTTTTTTTTTTACCTTTTCTTGTCCCTTTAGGGGCTCCGTAGGCATTTTTAGTTTCAGGCGATAAGGAGTTTTAAACATCCAGATTTTTTAGTTGAGCTTCACAAATGTTGCCTGCTCTGCATGCAGTAATGTTCCTAAAACTGTACTTTACATTCACATAAGATTTAAGTTGAAAAGGACTTTGATGTTTGAGGAAATCATTATGTCTATTCATTGATTAAGTCTTCTACCAAAATCAGTTGAAAAAAAAAAATACTTCTCACATTAAATATTATGTGAATAAAATGCGATCAATTAGTTAGAAAATCTTAAACTGATTAGATTATTTTAAAATCGAGTCCCACCAGAGACAAATTTATAAGAGAGAAAGTATTAGAGGTTCCGACTACCTCATTTGACTTTAGGACAACTTGGACAAAACTACAAGCACTAGATAAGATTTAATGTTTTTTGAGGTGTTAGAGAACAGCGCTTCATTCCTTCATTGTGGTTAAGGTCTCCAACGTTCTGTCATTAATCCCAGTTCAATGACTGTGAACAGGTTTTTCTTTCTGACGTGGAGTTTTACAAACTCAGGTTCAGATAGGTCATGTTTGTGTTACATAAGATAAAAAGTAGATTTCCACCTTCACAGACGATCAGTGGAACGGGGTTTTGGACTTTATCACCAAAGGCAGACAGACATTGTGTAAAGTAAACATATTCATGAACTTGGGGGCAATTCAGTCGGATGTACATTATGATAAGACACCCTCTCTTTTGTACATTGAGATAAGTAATCAGTGACACAACTTGCTATCTCTGGACAGGACAAGTCAAAGGAGAAGTTTCAGATCTTATGCATCTCCATTTTAGGGTCTCTTTTGAAGATTTAGGTAACAATCAGGTATCAGGAGAACTTACTTGTCCATGGTTCCAAACAGCCACTTAGGCTCCTTGTTGAAAGGCATCCTCATCCCATGAAACTTTGCCATCTTCTCTGCGACTTCTGCAGAAATACTGGGGTCGCTCAACTCACAGGTCTCCAGTTTACGGCTCTGATGACACAAAAATGAAGCGATACTTTATTCATGCAGCAGCTGTGGCTCTAAAAGTGATTATAATGTTATTTCAGGCATCACTCCAGAGTAAAGAAAGTGTGATATAATTCTAATTCCATCTTTAATAATAAGTCTGATTCATGCTATCCAGACGAGACTTTGATAAGACTAATACAGTTTTCTAACCCCTTTACAACTTTACCTTATCTTAAAGATTTGAACACATTTAACAACAGTGTTATGCTCCATTCATTCAGGCGAGTTAGCGTTGCCTTAACTCTACATTCAAACTGTAACTGTAAATTCCAAAGCAGATTTTCAAGTATTTCCATAAGTTTCAATCAACAGGTTTTTTTGTGGGGAGGACTGATGTAGAACTCCAGCTCTTGGAATGACTTTGCTCTAATGGAAGATAGTTTGAACTAAAAACTTTATAGAAGCTTTTTAAGAAAAAAGAAGATAAACCAAATGTCTGTATGACCAAAGCTGCTTGAGTTCACCATGAGACTTCTCAATAGATAATCTTCACGTCCAGCCCATTGACTGTATATAGAATGGACAGCGTGCTTCCGCCTGTCACCGTTCTATGATTTTGAAGCCAAAAAACCCCGTTTCTCTAGCCGCCATTGTGCAGCCAGAGTCTGCGCAGTAATGAATTTCCGGTGGAGCCAAGTTAAAAAGAGAAATAAGAATATTTATGTCTTCTTCTTCAGAAGGTTTAGTCTCCTTTTGGCTCTTTCCCAAAGTTTCTTATAGCCCCAATAAAAACTACTCACGATCGGCAGCTGTCAACTATCGTAAAACGAAACTTATATCGCGGTTTTTAACGTCCAATAACTAATGAGAAACTACTTCTCAGAAAAAAAACACCCGAACACCATGCAGCCAAATGACATCATCATACTACCTTAGCGTGAGGATGAGAGAGATTTTTAGCAGCTTTTTAGCAGCTACATGAAATAAGGTGATTTCAATGTTCTTTTTTTTCTATGATCAAAGATTAACTGCATCATTTAAAGCATTCAATTGAAGAAACAAACTTCTAAGATGACAAAAGTGAGTGACACTGAATCCCAGTGTGGACATTCCAGCATTTGGTGTTACACGTGTGCACGTGAAGGAACTCACAGGGACGTACTGCTCCAGACGGCCTTGTGGGAAAATACCGTAGAGTTTAGGTCCCAGCTCCCTCTCTGCTAAGATTGCAAACATCACGCTCTCCAGCACCATGGCCTCTGCCCCCTGAAAAGACACAGCAGAGAGAACAGTAAGAACTCTTCAAAATGAGAGAACAGCGTCAGCCAAAGCTCCACCAACATCCGTCAGTGCTGTGAACTGAAGAGAGAACAGAATGAATCAAAAGAGGAAACACTTTTCCTGTCACAGTGTCTGAAAACAGGAGTGAGATTTGGTTAGTAAGACATTAATAATGTACTGTTAGATCAGAGGTGGGTGACTCATTTGTACCATTGAGAAACTTCACGTGAACAATAACATGAACCTCATTCTGCTCAGTATCAACTTTTTCCCACTGTGAAATGCCCTAGATTATTGATTAAACACTTAACTCCTATAGATAGTCTAATGCAAGTGATGAACAATCAAACCAAAACACTCATCGCATTAGTGTCTTTATAGCAACTTTTAAACAAAATGATTTTAACTTGAATTCTTTTCATGTTATTTTACCTCTTCAGTGAGAAAAATCTAGTCCCTCTCATGTTTAAATAAGCACAATAAAATCTGGCTGAGTTTCTTAAGCAGCTATAGATGGATTATCAGTGATAGAAGATCTGGATTTAGATTAGATGAACTCATAACTTCTTGATGTTCACACAGGGTTAAGTGCGTTCATACCATAGTTTGTTTAATAAATGGACGTAGTCTCTGCGATGTCACTCGTCTGTTATATGGCACCTGTTGGTCACATGTTCTAAGCTGTGTTTCTGATTGGGCAAATTTGCGATCTTAATCTCCTCTGAACTGCTGAGAAAGAAAAAAATTCATACATACAGTGTATGCCGTCAGCAAAATTAGCGATTAAGACAGGAGACATTATTTGTCCCAGGCTATAAACATGTTCATTTCTGCTCTGAAAACTGTGGGTTTTTTGTCTTAGTACCCTGTAAATAGATTAAAAAATGGCTGGGGAGACTTAACATTTCAAGGCAACTTGGTGCAATCACTTTTTAAGGTTTCTCAACTTATCATGCAAGTTGTTGACACAACTCAAATTATAAAGATCGTACACAAGTTCTGTCAACTTAGATTTTCTTGTCCACCCATTTATGATATTCTAGTCATCTTGAAATAGTTTTTAACCTGGCTGATGTAAACATTTACAAGTTCAGCAAGCAAGGAAATGTAAGTTCTTTCCACTTTTGTTTTAGTTTCTTAAACTTACTGTTATCAGTTGTGGTGATAAAGACAGTGCTGTTATGTCAGTTCTAACCTCCATACTTTAAGTTTTATCAAACATGTCAAGTATAGATGGTAGGAAAATGTGGTTTCATTCATGGCATATGTGTAATATTGTCATATTTATAATGTGTGTATGTGACTTCCAGTGCTTCCAGGTGCTTAAGCATTGTCTTATATTTACTGACTAGGGGTTGCTGCTTGGTTCATGTAGAGATAATACAAACATCAAGCTCTTTCAAAATAAAAGCAGACATTTGTACTGCATATGAGGCATATTTATTTATCTATTTTTTCATTCATGTTCTAATTCATGATTGATCTCACACCAGCCATAGGGACGCCCATTGAGCTAAATGTGGCCCAACTCTGTGTTAGACATTCTAAAGTGAACTTTACAGGGATCGTGTTACAACCAAAAACACAAAGGGTTTGTTTAGATGTCATCTGAAGAAACTTGCTGAAACAAAACTGAAACTTTTTTTTTTCCAAATTAGCCATTAAGACCTAAAACAGTATAGCAAGCAGAGATCATTATCTGTGACCCCTCTGATGCATATTCTTTTTAAGTACTGCCTATCTAATAACACTGTCATTGTGAACTAAAGGGTCCATATGCTTTGTATCTCTGGGGTTTGTAATACAACCTCTCTGGTTTTGTTGTCACATCTTTGGTTTGGAGTGATATGAATCCTCCAGCAGTAATCTCAGTATTGAAACTACAGAACTGCAGCTGCGACACAGTGTGCTAGGACTCAAACTGTTAGAGAGTTGGACCAGAATGAAGTGTGTGTTTGAAAAGGGCTTTAGAGGACACTAAGGTTGAAGATGTTTAAAAGAGGAGAAATGCCACGGTTGGGGTGAGCGGGGTTTGCCTGTCAGAGCGTTGAAGGCAGCACAAGAGGTAGATTAAAGGTTTCCAGTAAGAGTTGGCCCACTCAGAGAGCCAGTCACTGTTGAAACAGACAGCCTTGTCTTTCTTTCTTTATCTTAGAGACACAGAAAACTCACACAGCAACGCACGTAGCCTGGAGCCCAACGGGGCTCAAGGTTAACTGGTAACACAAACAGGAGTCCTGGTGCCTGGAAGGCTGGAGCTGTGAGCTGGCTTCACACCAGTGTATTTCTTCTTTGCTCTATTGTGCTACGAAGAGAGAGAAAACAGGTTTCTCACCAAATGGGGTGGGCTCATTAGCAGTGGAGAGGGGTTTCTGAGCACTACGAGGAATTCACCAAAAGTAACTGACACCTTGGGTAGGAAGTTTATACGTCTTGAATGTCAGCATTTTTGGAGGTGAAGGTAAAAATGGGACTGAAGACAACAGAAGCTCTATGTAAATCAGTTTCCTCTTTCTTCTGCTCCCCTTCTCATTTTCACTTCTTTTCTTTGTATCCGTCTATCTGAAGCCCCCAAACACATCATAGTTCTGCATTAAGTATGTCTTTAGTTGAAACAGTCAGTGTGTCCTCCTGACAGTGAAATGACATCTCTATTCAGTCAGTGCTGCAGTCTGCTGTGTTTCAATGTGACCTTCAATGGCTGCTACAATAAAACATTTGTCTATCTCAGCCTTCTTAAAGGAACTAGCCTGAGATAAAGTGCTGCAGAGACTGAGCGTGAGATGTGAGTGCTGGGGTCTTTGGCTTCCTGCCAGAGAATGTGCTTCACACTGACCGTTCAGCAGGAAGCTGGCTCAAAGGAAACACTGCTGCTTGCTTCACAGCCTCTTAGATGTCAGACTCTATTTTAAACTTGGCTCAGAGAGTATTCCTCAAAACAAAGCTTCACCTCTGCTGACCTCTAACTGAATGACCTGTTCTCCCCTCAGAGGTACAGCTGAACATGTGGACTGTTAGGAAAATGACTCAGCTTTGGTCTGTGGGAGATGCTTGAATCTAATTGGTCGAAACCCCTCTGATGACAGTTATTGACTTTCACTAACATGAGCAACAACAGAGGCAGCTCACACTACGTGTCAAATCAATCCACGGAAATGAGTTCAAGCCTTTAGCTTCTGCTTGTTGACACCACAGACTGTATGAAGAGGTCAAACTGCAAAAATGATGTAATTGCAACTATTTTCCCCAATATTGCAGATGTGATGTTTTTTTGTGCAATTATTTCTAATTCCCCTATCTTAGGTTTTTAAACTACCACATCTATGAAACATAGACAGTGACATTAATTACTGTAGGATAACAACCCATTTCTTGCTACTCATGGTTGTTTTTTTGCCATTTTTAATCACTTTCCACTTATTTTTTGCCACTTTTGGGCCATTTTTGCTTCTTTACGACTAATTTTTTAAAGTTTTATCCAAACTTTCTTCCCAATTTTTTTTTTTTTACCACCACACATTTCATCACTTTTTCCACCATTTTACTCCCTTCTAACTACTCCCCAAGTTTTCTCCCAATTTTCTGGCCATTTTTTGTTGCTTTTTTGTCTATTTTAATCAGCTTAATATGTTTAAAATATTTTAAAAACACATGTATTCTACCATTTTGAGGATTTCCATATCACTACAGTTGGCTGAAGTTGTATTCTTGCCCTTTTCAAAATGGCTGCTCCCATAAAAATCATGACACTCAGGTATTTTTCAGAGAAATCAGTGCTGATTTTGAAGAAGTTGCAGTAAGAATAACAACTAAAAAAGTTACTCATTTTTAAAAGATAAATGTTTTCTGCATCACATGAATGCATATTTACCAAAAAAACGTTCTAAAATAGTTTGCAAAACTGCCCAATGTGTCAAATGTGATACAAGAAATATAAATTAAATGATACACTGCAGAAACTGAAATCTAAGTAAGTCATTATGTCTTATTTTTAGTCAAATTTGTCTTACTATTCTTGATTTGAGCCACATTTACTAGACAAGGTCATAAAAATGTCTTATTTCAAGTTTTTTTTAAGACAAAAATGAGGTGTAAATTGCTTGTAAAAAGTAAAACAAATCTGCCAATGGGATAAGACAAAAGATTCTTGTTTAAAGACATCTTTCTAATTTCAAGAAACTTCCCGGGAGAATTCGTCTTATCACATTGGCAGATTTTTTTGACTTGTTACAAGAAATTTATACCTCATTTTTGTCTCAAAAAACTTGAAATAAGACATTTTATGACCTGGTCTGGTGAATGTGGCTCAAATTAAGAACAATAAGACAATTTTTACTACAAATAAGACATAATGACTTGCTTAGATTTCCATTTTTGCAGTGTATGGCAATATTTTTTGTGTATTTTGTTAAAAGTGTCAGGTATTACAGGATTAGTACACCATCTAATAAACGTTTCTTAAACTCTATTAGGCATCATATTTTTGCAATCTTCTTTGTTAAATTCCCTTAAATCATCTTTGTTCCTCAACAGCAAGCAGCAAATTAAACACTTTGACAAAAAACAAATGAATAACTTAGTATCCCAGGATGTGGTAAATCTACCATAAGCCTTTTAACTCTTCATTAGGATCAAATTAACTGATTTGATTCTGGACAGCTCCGCCTGTTCTTGAACTGAAGAAAGGTAGTTACTACTTATTTTTAACATTGGCATGATAACATGTAAACGTGTAACAGTTTTGACTTTTTGACTTATATTCTCCAACCCTGGTCTGCTCTGTTAACTCGTGCTGACGTTCAAGTAATATTGATTTTAGTTACATAACACACCCATGCAACTCCTACATGAAGTTCCCACATAATCATACTCATCTAGATACTAGGTCTGGACAATTGAAAGCAAATTAGGTTAAATAACAATATGGCCTACAGCAATATTCTAATCACATGCCTGAAATTTTACTTTAACTTGAAATGTGTCAGAATAACAGAAACAGGCTTTTTCAGTTCACTGTTTCCTGCTCTACACCAGTGTTTCTCGACTCTGCTCAACAACAAAAAAACAGTGTTGAAGTTTCCTTTGAGGGAGGAACAAATTAAGAGGTAAAATGTGACAAAAACGTCAAGAAGTAGCAATAATACAAAGTTCAAGGTGGCAAAAATGGTGGAAACGTTGCAAAAAACTATCCAAAAAGCATCCAGGAGCTGTAAAAATAGTATTTAATGCACATAAATGAACAATTCGCCTGACATTTCTGTTTAAATATCCTGTCTTTATTGATCTTATGTAATATTCTAGATCTCTGAGACACTGAATTTAAAGTTTCCCTTATCATATCAGAGCCATCAATATTTAATAAAAAGAAGGTTTTAAATAATTCTCTCTATGCATAATGAGTTCACATAATATCTGAGTTTCACTTTCTGAAATCTGTGACCGAAAATAAAAAGATATGGTAATCAAATGGTTGAGTTGTTGTCATTTTGTTTTGTCTTGTTGAACCAAAATCTCTTTTCTCCCTCACGTATGTTTTACTTATTCAAAAACAGAATGACAAAAAGATCATCCTCTTTAATACAGCAATTGATATACTATTTGCAATATGAATTAGATAAGCTCTTTTATTTTTAAGTTATCTTTTCCTGGTTTTATTTATCTAATGTGGTGCTCTTTTTTAATTAAAGTTGGTTTACTGCTTGTGTTTGTTTAACAACACATAAAATAGGGAACCTAAAAATACTCACACAATAAATGACAATTGCAATGTAGAGAAAAACAATCTTAATTAGATTATTTTTGGAAATCATTCAGCCCTACTAGACACACAAAAGACCAGACAACCAACCAGCTGGCAGCTTGTTCGTGAAGCAGAGCAAAGGCCCATGGGATAAATCCTTCCCCCATCACTTCTTACTGTCACTATTACTGACCCAATTCTGATGCAAACAGGCTGCTCATGGACTGTCGGCTATCATATGTGAATTTTCTTTTAAATTTTATTTTTAGCTTTTTGTGCCTTTATTTGAATACAAGAAAGAGAGGATAGTGGACAGTGTAGGAAACGGTAAGAGTGGGGAGTGACATGCGACATGAACCACTGGGCCATCTGCGCTCCAATATTTTGTAATATTTTGAGAACAGCATGCACTATTCTAATAATTTGTGAAACTGAAGATCAGAGTCCAGAGAAAGATCTCAACTGGAACAACCCTGCTGTCATCTGACGTTTGGGACAGGGCTGTACATTGGTGTGAATGGGTGACTGAGAATAGGAGTGTAAAGAGCTTTTAGGGGTCAGGACAACGAGAAAAGGGCTTTATAAATACAAGTCCATCTCCAAAAGCTGAGGACAACTGTAGCTGAGGGTAGAAACACATTTCTACCACAGAAAAATATAGAAATGAAAAACTGGATTTGTTGAGTTTTTTTTCTTTTGACCTTTATTAAGTCAAAATTTTGATATAAAAAGTCAAAATAATCTGATAAGTCAAAGTTTTGAACTTTTTATCTCAAAATTTCTAACTTTTTCAAAAAATGTGATATCTTAGCTCAATTTTTTTTACTTTTCATAGAGAAATTTTGAATTTTTTCCCCATGGAATCAACTTAGTTTTTAGAAAATGTGACTTTTTATCTCAACATTTTGACTTTTTAAGTAATAATTTGGTCAGGACAACTAGAAAAGGGCGCTATAAATATGAGTCCATCTCCCATAGCTGAGGACAACTGTAGCTGAGGGTAGAAACCCATTTCTACCACAGAAAAATATAGACGTGAAAAACTGGATTTGTTGAGAGTTTTTTTCTTTTGACCCATATTAAGTAAAAATTTTGAGATAAAAAGTCAAAATAATGTGATAAGTCAAAGTTTTGAACTTTCTATCTCAAAATTCTAACTTTTTCAAAGAAAATGTGATATCTTAGCTAAATTTTCTTTACTTTTCATGGAGAAATTTTGACTTTTTTTCTCAACATTTTGACTTATTAACTAATATTTTGGTCAGGACAACTAGAAAAGGGCGTTATAAATATGAGTCCATCTCCAAAAGCTGAGGACAACTGTAGCTGAGGGTAGACACACATTTCTACCACAGAAAAATATAGAAATGAAAAACTGGATTTGTTGAAAGTTTTTTTTTCTTTTGACCCATATTAAGTCAAAATTTTAATATAAAAAGCCAAATTAATGTGATAAGTCAAAGTTTTTACTTTTTTATCTCAAAATTTCTAACTTTATCAAAAAAAAAGTGATATCTTAGCTCAAACTTTTTACTTTTCATGGAGAAATTTTGACTTTTTTTCTCAACATTTTGACTTATTAACTAATAATTTGGTCAGGACAACTAGAAAAGGGCTTTATAAATATGAGTCCATCTCCCAAAGCTGAGGACAACTGTAGCTGAGGGTAGAAACACATTTCTACCACAGAAAAATATAGAAATGAAAAACTGGATTTGTTGAGTTTTTTTTCTTTTGACCCATATTAAGTCAAAATTTTGATATAAAAAGCCAAATTCATGAGATAAGTCAAAATTTTGACTTTTTTATCTCAAATTTCTAGGATTTTCAAAAAATGTTATCTCAAATTTTTACTTTTCATGGAAAGATTTTGACTTTTTTCCTCACAATATCAACTATTTATCTCAACATTTTGATATTTTATCCCAACATTTTGACTTTTTAACTAATACACTGCAAAAACTGAAATCTAAGCAAGTCATTATGTCTAATTTTTAGTAAAATTTGTCTTACTATTCTTGATTTGAGCCACATTTACTAGACAAGGTCATAAAAATGTCTCATTTTAAGTTTTTTAAAGACAAAAATGAGGCATCAATTGCTTGTAACCAGTAATAAAATCAGCCAATGGGATAAGATAAAAGATTCTTGTTTTAAGACATCTTTCTAATTTCAAGAAACTTCCCGGGAGAATTCCTCTTATCCCATTGGCAGATTTTTTTGACTTGTTACAAGAAATTTACACCTCACTTTTGTCTTTAAAAACTTGAAATAAGACATTTTTATGACCTGGTTTGGTGAATGTGGCTCAAATTAAGAACAATAAGACAATTTTTTCTACAAATAAGACATAATGACTTGCTTAGATTTATGTTTTTGCAGTGCATTTTGGACTTTTATTCTCAAAAGTTTGGCTTTAGTCTCAAGATATAGACTTAGGACAGACCAAGAAAATCTTGATAGAAAAAAAAAAGAAAAGTTTTCAATTTTAATTTTCTTACATGCAGAAAAGGGCTTCAGTAGACAAAAGTTTAGTACCGGCAAGAATTTAAAACTACATCCACCCTAAGTGATATTGTTAAATCGTCTTACAAGTAGCATTTTTCAAGCTGTGAAATATGTACAGATTTTAAACTTAGCACAACAGGAAAGTTCAGCTGCTGTTACTGACTCTTGTTTTGAGCTTCTTGTACCTCCTGTAAGCAGTGACTCTGCTACAGTGGTCAAAAGGTGTCAGCTCCTGGAACGAGCACATCATGTTTGACAGATCTGGAGAGGAACCATGTGATGGGGCAACTTGAAGCTGGTGTTCCATAAAACTAAGTTGCAGCATTATTTGGAGAGAGATGGTGTGAGGCTGCGTCTCCCTGGGGAAACAAAGCGTGTCATCATAGAAGGAAATCTAAATGCAGAGAGATATTGAGATGACGGGAAGCACAGTCCATGCTGACAACAGCACAGGTTAACCAGTTAAGAGGTTAACTCCATCCTGAGCCTCAGCCCAGTCAGACTGTCTGGTCATCAGAGTGCAGAGGAGTATTGAGGTTAGAGCAGCAGCTGTGAACAGCTCACAGTCCACCTGCTCTTTCACTCCCCAGAGCTGAGGAGCAGCAGGGACAGAGGACACACTGTTACAGAAGTGAACAAGATGCCAAAACTTTCCTCATCAGGCAATCTGATTGAAATATCTATGAAGTCTACAACTGCAGCTCCACACTGTGAAAAAGGATGTCCAAACTCATAATAGGAAGTTTCTGCTTCCTGTAAAAAGCAGGAAAACGTGGGAGTAAGGTGCTTGTTAGGAATGTTGCAGTTTTTCTGTCTGAAAAGCAGCTGGCGGGATATCTGAGGCTCGTTGATGATTAACTCTTACGGGAAAGGAAACCTCTGCCTGGGAAAGTGGACCAAATAAAACAGATTGCCACTTCAAATATTGGCATCATAATTAGGTCAGAGGAAGTTAAACAGAGACCAATGTGGGACAGCTGGGCCGATTCTAACTGCTCAATTACTTATCTGAAATTTTGAAAATAAAGATTTGTATTTTTCAGACTTTAGTGCTTTTTTTTTTCTTGTTTGGGAATAATGCGAGTCATTCAGGAATGGTGACATTTGAACTACAAAAAAAAGACACACCATGTGATCCAGGGAAACTATAGAATGTAGAATAGAATAGAATAGAATAGAATAGAATAGAATAGAAATACTTCCTTGAGCCAAACCTGGTAAAACCTGTTGTGGAATAATACAAAACATATACAACTCAATATATAAAAATAGAACAGGGTTGTATGTATTTTCACTAGGGCTGAACGATTTCAGAAAAAGATCTAATTGTGATTTTTCTGGCAGATATTGCCATCTCAATTCAATTTACAATTTTATTCAAATTAAGCTTTAGTGAAGTTTTCACAATGTCCGGCAGAGAATTACATCAAACCATCAAAAGTTTTTACTATAATGCAAGGATAAAAATAAAGGTAAGAATTATTTTTAACATTTAGATATAAAGGTCAATATTTAAGTTGAAAAGTGGAAATTTTGAAAAATAAAGACAAAATTCTGAGACAAAAAGTCAATGTTTTGAGATTAAAAAAAATCCAAATTTTATATAATCAATCCAACATTATGTGAAAAAAGTCTAAACTCCACACTCCAGCTGTACAGCACAGTCAGTGACAACATGAGAGGTGAATATAACAGGATGTGATTAGTTTAATAAACTGACGTTTGTCTTGTGTTTCTGCTGAGCCCCAAAGCTCACTGGATTAATTCTTTTACTTTCCAGTTTGGGATGATTTTGGTTGGTTTTTGTAATCTGGTTTGTGTTAAAAGAAAAGATTCCAATTAAAGGGGGAAAAAAATAAACATTTGCATTTGTAGTTTCTCACCATTTTGTGAGAGTTGCGCTCAGGTTTTTAAAGATTATCTCTGCAAACCAAAGTACAAAACAAAGTATCGACTCAAGGCTCAGAGATATTCAACACTAAAAAATCAGATTGGCATTGGGGCAAAAAGTGCAGATATGGTGCACTTCTTATTGAAAATCTTTCCTCACTTGAAATCCTGATAGATGCAAGTTACAAAACCTTCGAAGGTCACAGTGCAATTTGTTGCTCCTGAAGTCAGAACTGAGTGGACAAAGAAGGCTTTAAGGTATTCTACACCTTTTTTCTGGACCAATCTGCAGTCTGGTTTTAAAGTGCAGAACTTAGTTATCCTTGATGCTTTTGAATTCTGCGTGCATTGCTGAAACTTGGAATAACCAGGCTAAATAAAAGTTCAATTCAAAAATAAATTGCAGTCCAATGTTTGTCTGTTTTTCTTCATGTGCATTATCTGTATATCTGACCTGTCTATGCTGCTATGCTGCTGTGGCATGTGAACGACTCAGTCTTCTGATCTAATCCAAATAGGATTTACCTTGGCCAGACTGCTAACCTGAAGACTGGATTAGAAGGAAGAGAAGCTGTGTAAGACTAGCAGCATTGTTTTGGGAAAGATGCCAGAGTGGTGACTGTAGTTTACTGGCTTGTGAGCTCCCCTGATCACATGAGTAGTGAGTCAGCGGCATGATGTGGGGGTCAAGGGTCGTGATTGCGTGAGGTGATGCAGGCATGGGAAATTTCTGGATCACTGAAGCTTGGCAGGGTTTTCAGCTTATGTAGCGTTGTGTATTTTAATAGAATATGACTTTAAGTGGCTTCAATACGAACATTTGTGTCATGTCTAGAAAACAACTACTTAATGTTAGATCTGAAGTTTGAGCTAAACAAGCTCATTCTGAACAAATGCAAGCTTAAAATGTATTTTTATAAGCAACCACTGAGTAGAAGTTGTGATGTTAGCATTTCTTTTCTAAGTCATGCACTGCCAGGGTTAGTGAGGTTAGGTTAGTGAAGAGTTTGAACATGTGTATGAGCAGTTTCAAACCTCAGATCCCAAACCAAAAGTTAACACAGTCAGACCTTTTTTACAGTCCCACTAAAGAGAACTTTTTTCCCCCAGGAGTTTAGAAAAGAACACCATCCTCCCAGAGAGAGAAAGCATTGAAGGTTTTTCTGTGAAACAAAGGAAAGTTTGGAGTTGTGGTCTGACACATGAGGTGGTGAGAGTTGTGCTAACTGGATGGACACTGACTCGCGCTGCGGGCACGGGAGCATGCTCAATGCTGGAATCATCACCAGTTACTTACTTGGAAGTGATTTTCTTTGTTTGACTGTCGGGAATCCCCTTTATTACAGGACATCTATCAACAAAAGAAGAGGGAAAGAACTATCCATGAATACATGTGAAGCTGTCCATAAGAGTCAACATCCAAACCTAACCATCCCTGCTGGACAGACAGTACAGTATGAGACACAACAGCTCAAACAAAGAACAGAGACAGAGGTCAGACGGTGCTGAGACTGAGGGAGGGGAAAAACTACGTTCATCTGAAAACCTGCTGCTGCTCGAGGAGGCCATGTTTGATTTTGGATTTTATTTCTAATTTCGAGTGGGGTAATTAGCTCATCCAGATTAGGGGTGATAAGATGATTAAAACTAGACGGGACACTTCAACTTGATGTGAAGATGCCAGAAGCAGACGGCCGGAGCTCAAACCAGTGCCAGCTTTAAAGAGGTTTAGCTGCTCGAAACAGGATGAGATTGCAATTTGTGTTACGGCCAAAGGAGAGACTCTGAACTCAGCATGAAACATTCCTACTTTTTTAACTTTACTTGAACAGTTTGTTTACTTAACGCCTGACTGATACTTTCAAGAGATATACTATCTATTTTGTTTACCTTCTAATTCATTAATATTGATTTCGATTAACTTTTTACAGCCTGCAGAATTTCCGGTCATCTTTTTTGTTTATTAAGTTTCGAAACCAGATAAGATAGATCGATCAGTTTTTTCATATAAAATGAGGGAGTTTCTATTTCATATTATGTTTTCAAAATGTCACTGAGCGATGTTGCCTCTCACTAATGCGTTTGCAGAAGTCGAATATAAAAGGTTAACGACAAAAAAATTACCATACAGACCTCAGTTGTTCACGTCTTCCTACACTGCAAAAACTGAAATCCAAGCAAGTCATTATGTCTCATTTTTAGTAAAGTTTGTCTTACTACTCTTGATATGGGATTCATTCTACTGATAAGTCCAGCAAAATGTCTTATTCTAAATTATTTAAAGACAAAAATGAGGTCTGAATTGCTTGCAACAAGTCAAAATCATCTGCGAATTGGATAAGTAAAAAGTTTTTGGAATTAAAACGTCTTTCTAATATCAAGAAACTTCACAAGTGATTTTTTTCTTATCCTATCGGCAGATTTTTTGGACTTGTTACAAGCAATTAAGACCTCATTATTGTCTTTAAATAACTCGAAATAAGACATTTTTATGACCAGGTCTAGTGAAAGTGGCCCAAATCAAGAAAAACAGGACAATTTTTACTACAAGAAAGACACAATGACTTGCATAGATTTCAGTTTTTGCAGTGTACGTTGAAAACACGTCATCACTTCTTTTATATTAACATTTTTGAGGAATACAGCCATGACATTTCTGTCAATTCACGCCTTTTTTTAAAGCAATTTTTAGTTTGTCTAAAAATAAGTCCATATATCTTATTAAAGTTTCGGATATATGTAGAGCCCAACTGATTAATTGGGCCGATTATTACTTGTCATTGATTAATTGACATCAGCCATTGTGTAGTTTATGTATAAACTTTTTTTTAATCTTTTCTGTGTGGAGATTGTGTTGTTCCTGCTCCTCTGTGTGTGTGTCAGGCTGCATGCTGCTCTCTGCCAATGATAAAATCTACTGTTAATACACACATCCACCATTACCTAATATAAGACTATAATGTGGCGTTCTAACACTGTGTAAGATGCTTTTTTTGCAAAATAAACAGATCTAAATGCTCCTGTCAATACACACATCCACGATTTTCAAATAAAAGACTATAATACGGCATTTAAACATTACTGTGTCATTCCCAAACTCATATTTTGGGTATTACAATAATTTGTGTTCATGTACAGTATATATCCTGTGTAGATCAATTGGCTTTCTTTTGCCCCCAGTATCGTATCAGGGCATCTGCCCCAAAAATCCCATATCAGTCGGGCTCTAGTCGGTTTTATTAATGTGTAGCAAAACTTTTATGCAAAAAAGCGCTACAGCTTATTAAACTGTAAAGATATGATCTGGTAGACTTGGTATAGAAGCTCATTAAGGGTTACTAGAGAAAATAATTTTCTTTTACTTTTTATACATTCACAAAGCCCTGAAATAATCTGGGCCTTAGAGTAAACATCATCATGATCCTGTGTGCAATCAACATATTTTCCCTGCTGAGAAACGCCGTCTTCAGAGCCACTGTTGTTCAATTATTAGTAACTGTGTACACTGACAGTGACATCTGACTTCATAAGACATCAATAATTCCAGCAGTCAGAGCTGGAGAGTGCTGCAGTTACCTTGGTGAAGGACACGGTGCTTTTGCTGTCCCAGACGTCTCTGGCAATAAAAGTTAACTGCTTTTACAGCCATCAGCAATTATGCCAACTTTTAGTTAATACTTAATGCACACGAATCATGCCTGGTTAGTGCACAGCAAAAAAAGGAATACATTTATAGCTGTGAATAACAAATGTTAAACTCGAGGAAGCAGCCCTTATCTTTTAATTCTCTTTATTTTGTTGAATTTATCGAAGCTGATTGAAACAAACATCATGTTCCGAAAACAACGCCTGAAGGAATGCATCAATAAAAGATTAGAGTATCTTGTTTAGGGAAAACCTCAGAAAATGTTTCGAGGGCCTTGAAATCTTGTCGCTCGGTACATTCAAGCGTCTGGTTTTTGGACTCTGGACACAACCGGCCACATCATCCGAGGAGATAAAATGGCTCTATCTTTCCGTGTCACGACAAGAGCCGTGGAGCAGACGAAGGAGCACAATATCTGTCTGTTTCAGCGCAAACTATGGAGCAACAGCAGGTCAAATCACCCCATAACTAACGACTTTCTGCGCGCTCAGCTGCAACTGTGCACATTTATCCCTGAGTTGTTTTGTTTGTTCACTCGTTGAGAAATTCAGCTGACCTCTTAGAGATTAGGACTCAGGATGGAGAGCAGAAAAGACAGACAGGAGAGGTTTTTTTCCGCCTTCTGGTTTTTCCTTCCATGCTTCTCTCAGCCCTGTTAGCTGAGATTGTGTAACATGAGTGTAAGTTACATCGTTGAATCATTAGGCTGAGATTTCAGAGATCTCATACTGTACCGTGTTTTTGGGGTGGGTTCAACAGGGAACAAGAGTGCCCAAAGCACGCTCCTTTGGGAAGCCTACGGCAAAGAACACATGCATGTACAGCCATGGGGGTACATCACTATGTACAACAATGGCTAACACGCACACACACACACAGACATACACCTTTGAAGGCATATTTGTATTTACGTGTACACACTAAACAAAAGCATATGACCTGCAGGCGCACACACACACACAACAAAAACCTCAGGTGGTGGAATTAAAAACACTATAAATGGACCTGTAACTCCAGGTACTTGAATCAACTGTGTAAGAAAATTCAGACATGGCAAACATTCTTAAAGTTTGGATGAAATTAATTCATTAATGGTTTTTAATTTTCCATTCATTGTGTCTTTATTTTCTTTTGTCTGTGTGTGATGTAAAAACAAAACATCAACTAATAACTAAAAACGACTGACATAAAGACACTCAGACACAAAACACATCCTTGTGTATTACTTGGTTTCATGTAACTCTCTGTGTGTGCGGTAAAATAACAGAGTAACAGCTTGTTGATCAGGAAGGACAAGAGATGTACTCCAACCTGTAGGATAGCTCCGTAGAGTCGCAGCAGGACGCTCCTCGGCTCATCCCCGATGGTGTTGACGCTGTCAGGGAGGCTGCACAGGAAGAGCTTGTTGCTCAAACCACCCCTAAGAGACAGATTTACAGTCAACCTGTCAGTTCAAGTCATCACTGTGCACAATGGTTCATTTCTTTTAGACTCATCTTATTGGGATTTCATTGTTTGTTCTCCTGTTTTTTTTCCTTTTTTAAATACAGCTTAAAAGGTCATTCTGTAACACTAAACAAAGCTCTCTTATTATAAGTATCAGTACGAAAAGCTCCGATGAGGGATTCTCAGTTAGTGCAGAAAATGTTGAGATACCTGCTGATAGTCATCTGGTCTTATGGCGACTCCCTGATATTACTTAAACGCATTAAAATTACAATGTACAACATATTTTGCTTGCATGACTCATCAAGAGGCTTTTTTGTTAGTTCTCACAACTAGAATCATTTTCATTTCTATGTCCACATATGTAGATGTTACATTTCAGCCTTAGACCCATGACACTTCATTTTGTAACACTTTGACCTATCAGCCATATTTAAGGACAACATTATACCAATTTCTGTTTAAAAAAACTACTTTTATCTGCAATAACATTTATAACTACAACCTAATAGCTGACAAATAACACCAATAACTTCCTGTACACAGTTTAGTTGTTATACTTATTAGGACTTACTGATCCCAAATATCACGGAGAAATAAAAAATGAACACTAGACAAAAGCTAGGGTCTTAAGAGTTTACTGGTAGAGCTGAACAATATGGACAAAATTTTATATCTCAGTATTAATGCCAGGTATCTCAATATTGACAAGATACAATATGACTCTGGGATTAGAGAAAACTAAGCATACTAAGCAACATGATGTGGAAAGTGTGGTTAATTGATCAGAGCTCTCAGAAATCTACATCATCAATATCTTCAATATCAGGATATCTTGAGTTTTCATATCTCGATATCAATACGATACAATATATCTTTCAGTCCTAGTTAAAGGTTGAATTTTAATGATAATTACTGCAAACAAAGATAACATGTTATCGGGAGTTTTTCATTGACAAAACCACACAAGATCTTTTTTTTAATGTTTCAGGCTTCAAATGTGTCACAACCAATGACTGTATATAGAATTATACAGTCATTATACAGTCATTATACTCATTATACAGTCTATGGTCAAAACAACAAATTTAGAGGAGTCAATACAATAGAGATGGTATATAAAATAGCAATAAGTTATAGATGTGTTATCTTTTTTAGTCTAAGAAAAAAACAGCCTCCATCTACAGTGAATTGTTGCTTGGAAGCAAACACTCTCATAATACACAATAAGTATTATAAGGTAACAAATAATTCATAGACTAAAACTCAAGCCGGGCTTCTTGCCAATAGTCCTGATAGTGATCCCTGACTCACTTAGCTCTGCATTTACAGAGGATGGCATCATGAGAACAGTCTTTTTTCAGTCTATGACCAAAATTATATGTTAGACTTTTTTTTTTTAAACTGTTAAACATTTTATTGGCTTCTTGCCAATAGGCCCGATGATCCCTGACTCACTGAGCTCTAGATTTACACAGGATGGCATCATGATACCAGTCTTTTTTCAGTCCAAAATTATAAATGTAATTTTTTTTTTTTTTTTTTTTTTTTTTTTTACTGTTTAACATTTTGTTCCAGTCATCTGTGCCCAGCGTCACCTCCCCACCTGCTGGGCCTTAACACGTTTAACAGAGACCTTAAAGAGCAGAGTGTACCTTATGATGGCGATGTGGAAGTCGTCTTCAGCCAGGCTCTTCCAGGCTCCGTGGAGAAACTCCCTGCACCAGAGGAAAGCTTTCCGCCGAGTGTCCAGGTCCGGCTGCTCCAGACGGGCCAGCTCCTTACAGTCCTCCTCCTCCTCCTCCTCCGTGTTCGGCTGCACTTGCAGGGCGTTCTCGGTCACCAGCAAACCCAGCGACATGGAGGGGGAGGAAGAAACACCGTTGATAAATTTGGTTTTCATTTTGGTCTAAAAGAAAGGAGCAAATATTCTATAGCGAAGCCTCTCCGGGGTGAATGAGGTAAAATAGGTCTGTCTGGGTTGTGACGCAGGACGATTTTTTTCTGCGACAAATTTATTTTCTATCGGAAAACAAATAGACAGACGAGCTGCTTCTTTTTCTTTGCTTTATTGGAGATGAAATAGTTTTCGGTCCAGTCTTCACGGACTCTATGACTCAAGGTTTGCAGCGCAGGGCGAGGTGAGAATGAGTGAGTGAGAGGGATGAGCAGCAGAATTAGAGGAAGCGTGGGTAGGCGGGTCAAAGATGGTCACGTGACGCGCCCACTCCCCTGATTGGTTGGCTCCGACACATCCCCGCAGGACCAAAACAAACCCGATGGTGCCTTCAGGGACCTGACACAGACCTATCAGGCAGGTTTAAATCATGCCTATCTTTTTTGTTTCAACGTTTGATTTATGAAAAGGTGCATGACAAAAACATAGACAAATCACACACATTTTCATTTGTGTATATAAATTTATATATTCGTAACATTTTCTCACCCCATCCCCCTAACATCCAACTCAGTCTTCTCCTTTCTTAATAGATACTAAAAGAACTGAACACTTGCACAAATTTACATGCAAATATACTCATATACACTCATACAATGAACAAACATAATAGTATACTCAGAGTTGACACAGAGAGATGTAACTGTAATTGCAGCCATATTAGTTCACTTTCATTTTTTATCTCTATTTTTCACAACTTTTTATAGTTTATTTTAATGTTTTAATAAAATGTGCATTTTAAGTTATTATTTTCATTGAAACTTTCAGCCTGTAATTATCCTCTTTATATATCTATTCACAGTTGTAGTTCACTTATGTTTTTTGTTTTTTTGTTTTTTTTTAATTTTTGTTTGTTTGCTATTTTACTGTTTCTTACCTCTGGTCTTCATGGTGTCATCATCATAGGGTCTTGTACTTCTTGGGTTCTTTTCTCCTTCTGTTTGGTCTGTATGATTGTATTATTCAAATTTCTTTCCCCTGTCTGTGTCTTTTATGCACCTTTTATTCACCTTTTGTTTGTTGGTTTTAATTGTGGACCCCCGCTGTAAAGCACTTAATGTTGTCTTTAAAGGCGCTCTATAAATGAAGTTATTATTGTTGTTATTATTATTATTATTATTATTATTATTATTATTATTATTACAATTATTATTATTATTATTCGTAGTAGTAGTAGCATTAGTATTATTATTATTCATCCATACACATATTCAAAGACATACACATACTTGCACCTACCCATTAACTTGTGTATATATTCAGTTGTGCCTGGAAATCCTTAATTATGATTTAAAAAGAGTAAACTTTTTTTTTTTTTTCAATAAATGTCTTCACCCATCCACTAACCATGAGTGATAAAAAAGGTTTTTGTGTTACCATTCACATTTTCTGAGAAAAGGCCAAAAAAATCCGAAAATTCTGTTGGGGAGTGTAGACTTTCAGGCACAACTGTATGTAGTCAAGCCTATACACATGCATAGCCACAAACTTGTTAGGGACCCATACAGCTTGAAAAAAATAAAATAAAATAAAGAAAAGGGGGGAAATAGGGATTGATAAGCATTGCAGACACTCTGGAAACTCAAAAAGAAAGACCCAAGCACTAGCAGCACCCCTGTGTCCATAATTACATTTTTAACTGCTGGCACAAAGGATCCCAATGTGGCTGTGTGGTGGGCAGGCAGAGGAGCTGGCACATTATGTTGCCCCCCCAAGAGGACACCATTGCAGGGAGGCTATCAACAAAATTTATCAGTGATCTCCAGGTTGGAAAAAAAATTTCAGAAGAGCCTTTCAATGAATTTAATTTTCTCCAGTTTAAGAAGAGACATAACATCTTGTAGCCAAGATGTGCATGAAGGTGGTAGACAGGCCTGTACAAGAAGGAGGATCTTCCCATGTGCAATTATGTGCATCTTTATTATATCTTTATTTACAAAGTATCTCTCAAAACGAATTTTCACTTAGTGTTTTGCAGACAAAGCATGGCATGTATCCAGGGGAATGATAAAATGAAACATTAATAGAGAGAAGTCAACATAAATGTCAATGAACATTAAGCAGAACCGTTAAAGAAAACAGAAATAATAATACAAATCTTTTTGTTTTTCTATGTTGAAGTGAAAACACCTGAACTTGATAATTGGTAATTAATTTCATAGGAATAATTTGACAAATGCGAAAACATTGTGTAGATTTGAGTGATGTATCTGAAAGCCAGTGCTACCTGTCTCTTGACATGCATTCAACATTTCAGGAGACTGTGTTTGTGTTTTATGTATGTCTGTTGATGATGATATTTATTTTAGCTTAACTCTTTATAGCCAAAGTATCATATTTGATACACAAATTCAAAGACCTCCATCTCATTAAAATGATAAAGAGTCTCTTTAAAAAACTGTTAAAAATATTTCAAAAAATCATATTCTACCACCTTGAGGATTGTTATATTGCTGCGGTCAGCTGAAGTTGTATTTGGTCCTTTTCAAAATATCTGCTCTCATGAAATCACCCACTCACAGAAGTTGAAGAAGTTGCAGCAAGAATGACATGGAAATAGTTACTTTTTAAAAATAAGTGTTTTCTGCATCAAATGAATGAATATTAACTAAAAAAGAAAAAAAAAACTAAATAAATTGGTATACAAAATTGCCCACTGTGTCAAATGTGATACAAAAAATATACCATGATTTTTTTTGTGGATTCTGTTAAAAGGGTTAATAAACATCTCTGTTTCCAGATAAAAAAATGGAATTTTCAGAGTATTTTTTGATGATTCGGGCTTTACAGGGTTAAAATGATGTCAGATCAGTTATTAGATCAGCCTATTGGATGCTTTTCTTTCTTCATACATCAGTAGCAGAACAGTGGCATTGTGGCACAGTACAACCCTCTGCAGCAACTTCTGCCACTTTATTATTTAAAGCGCACGTGCCGTAGTTCGGGCGCACGTGCAGTTGCCTGCCGAAAGAAAGTGGGGGGCCCGGGTCCACAAATGTTCCCCCCAACAGTGTAGGAGAGGGTGTGTCCACCAGCTCAACTCTGGAAGCATTTCTTTCCTGGGTCCTTGAACGCAGCAGAAACATCTGTCACATCACCTCCTCGGTTAGTCACGTAGACACAAATCCACGCAGATGAAACTGACGTCCACGTGTAGGGTTTACTCTGTCAATTAAGAAGTGGACTAAATCTTACTCAGTTTTTATTCTAGCTGCAGGTCTGTTCCTGAGTTTTAAGACAGAAATGCAATGCAACCAATGTATCAGACTGTAAGTCAAATATCCTATCTTACCGTGAACGCCCCACCAATAAACAACACAGGAGAATCATTGTTTTCTTCAAGAGGATATTTAATGAAATGTGCAGTGCGTAGCAGATCCGCACCTTTCAGACAATCTAATGACACCCTCCCTGACTACACAGGGTTCCATGCTGATATGCACCATTCACACAAAGCGCCATCTAGTGGCTTAAGATGGCAATTAAGTAGTACAAAAAATATCATGAGCAGATCTGTCAGTGTAGGCTAATGTAACAGGAGTTCTCAAACTTGTTCAGCTTGTGTACCCCCTTTCAAAAACAGTTTCAGCCAAGTATCCCCTTGTATGACTGATAATAATATTCGGGAAATCATATGGGGAAATAGCATGAATATGGGTCAATGACAAAAAGAGGGTCTAAAAACGTGTTTTTAAAAAGTTCTTTGAAAATGGATAAAAACATATTTCTGAGTGAAGAATTATGTTTTTAACAGATTTCAGTAGTTGACCAACATTTCAAAGTTTTTAGGTTCATTATTTTTTAGTATTTTTAATTTGAGCACCCAAAAATGTCAGGTGGTGCAACCAAATATATGAAAATATATTTATATGTTCCTGTTATTTTTTCTGTGTGAAATTATTGGCAAGTATCTCTCAAGTGTCTGTAGTGACTCATACATTTTCATTTTGTGTGTTTCATTTCTTTTATTTGTGAATAAGATAAATAATTTGATGTTAAAATAACATTTCACATTATTACAATGGTTGTACCACCTGACATGGAAATTGTTCCAGTCACCAATGAAGCGAAAAAACCTTTTTTATCAGTATTTCAGAGAAATCTACAAACTTTTCCACTTGGTCACAAATGTCATTTGGGCTCCTCTGGCTGATGCAGTTTCCTGTTTCCTGTTTTATTCTCTTCACTTTAAAATAAAAGTCTAATGTTACGGTTGCACCACCCTGACATTTGACAAGGTGAAAATTACGGGACAAAAGTTTTTTACATTTCTCAACAGCTTTAAAATTATTTTTATTTGCAAAGAATGTTTTATTTAAAAAGGTTCAAGCATAAAATAATGCCACTGTGTTTTTAATTTCAATTTACAAGAATTGACATTCAATTTTTAGAGTTTAATTACTGTGGATACTTGTCAGGACGGTTGCACCACCTGACATTTTGGGGGTTTGAGGAACCAAAACACAGAAAAACATGTTATATTTTAATAGTTTAAAGATGTGTTCAAATAACACAGGTTTCATAGAATAAAGAAATACATGTGATGAAATACTCAATTCATGATGGAAGGAAATATTACACTCGGACACAAAAAAGGGACGTCAGTCATTGACCCATATATGTGTGCATTTTTACAGTGTCGTAATATCATTGAAATGAAAGATGAAAGATGAAATTCTATTCCTTTGCAGAGGAATGTTTTTCAGAAACAATAAAAGATTGAGGCAGCTAATACCTTTGATGTCCCAAGGAGCACATCAGTTTATTTCTGTCAAACAAGAAGCAACAAGATGTATTATAGTTACAAAAATTAAATCATATTTTTTCCTGCATTTCTTTTCCTCTCCTCATCTCTCTTCCCATTTATAACCAACCCAACCCTGTCATTCACTCTACAAGAAGCATCAAAATGTATCAAAGTAAAAAATAAATCACATATTTCCCCATTTTTAGTGCATTCTCTTTTCCTTACCCCTCTCCTTATTTTCTGTTGATAAAGTTTTGGTTTTTTTCACATTTGTCATGGACCCCATGTAGTATTGAGAATCACTGATGTGAAATATATGCTACCTTGAGTGTCTGCAGAAACCCCAAGGGCCCGGGTGTGTGTGAATGTGTGTGTGTGTGTGTGTGTGTGTGTGTGTGTGTGTGTGTGTGTGTGTGTGTGTGTGTGTGTGTGTGTGTGTGTGTGTGTGTAGGGGCGGGCTCCTCTTTTTTGGGGTTTTCAGATGTTTAGAATATGGTTATCCTACATAACATAGTATTCCAAACGCTAAACACCGCCCCCGGGTGCGACACCGCTTCACAAATGATTCACCCCAACGCATGTCCATGACGTCATCGCCAACGAGCCGCAGGAACAACAACAACAGAGCTCAGCTGTTAGGAAGCTAACTAGCCGGCCTAGTTACTGGAGACTCTTTGTGGACGATTTTTACTTCGTCTTTTAGACACATTAGTTAAGAAACAAAGCCACAGACATGTAAGAGAACAAAGATATCTCTACAGGTCGTCGTTAACCCGTGTTTTTTAGTAACGTTGGTGAACTTCTTTGTCTTACTGGGCTTAGCTCCTAGCACGTTAGCATTTGGCCGGAGAGCGAAGGGAACCCTGTTTGACAAAAAGGTAAAAATACGACATTTGTGTTGATAATAGGACACGTGTTTTACTTTTAATGATTACAACTGTGCTTGTTATCGTTTCTTTGAAACGGAGGATATCTGTAAAGAGCTGTTGACGAGGCTGTCATGGGACTTTGAGTCATATTCTAAACAAACTGAAGATAAGTGCGATCAAAACGCTCAGATCAGTGTTTAAAGCGTTTACACTGTACCTGACATGGTGGGTGATTCTTCATACATGCAAACTCTTTAAGTAAATTGTACGGTAACGAACAGCATTACGTATCATCACCATCTCAAACTAATGGCACAACTAATATTTTCAGAATTTGCTGAATACAATAAACTGAACCAGACAGATTACACTATTGATCACATCCATTAGACTACTGAGGTAAAAACAGGATTATCTTATCAATTAGGATGTTGACCATTTTACCAGAGCTGTGGGGCATCCTGAAGAGCTGACCAAGGCAAAGATGTCATTTTCCTTAAAAAAAAAAAAAAAAAAAAAGTGGCTTAGGCCAATAGTCTAATAGAAGAGGAACAGGGCCACTAGAAAAAGGACCAGTATATACTTTTTAACATATATATATTCTTCTTAAGTTAAAGTCAGAATTTTGAGATTAAGGTCAATCCTAATCCTCTTCCACAACTACAGTACCTATGAAAACATGACACAGGAAATGACGCCCATATGTTAGTACAGATTTTAAATTATGTTTATACTCCAAACTCTTGGTCAGCAGTGTTATAAAGTGTGTGAGCTAAAGACTGGGTAAGAGTAAAACAGCAACTGAGTCAAAAAGAACAGCACTTTAATCTCAATACATTTACTGACAGTGGGGCTTTTGTTTTCAGATTATTAGCGGAGCCGAGCAAATGCTGTGTGGAGATGATGTCTTTGCATAACTTGGTATAGAGAGACCAATACCTTTCATAATGATTCTCTTTCTTTTCTTTATTTTTAGGACTTCACCTGGAAGATCATTTATGGCAAAGCAGGTGGAGAGTTTTGCCTCCACCAATGACTACCCCTGTAACGCCTTCATCTTGTATCATGTCGCCAAGAATTAGACCTCTGGTTCCTGTGAGCAGCAGGAGAAAAGCAGTGGAAGACTTCTTCCCTTTCAACTCCCTGCCCGTGGAGTGCCAGCTCCACGTCTTGTCGTTTCTAAATGAGGTGGACAAATGTAACTGTGCCTTGGTTTGCGTGAGCTGGAGCTGCCTGGTCCGCTCATGGAAGCTGTGGAGAGTGGCCGACTACTCCCGCCGTGGTGTTTTCCATCTGGGTCAGGAGGGTCTGCTGGTGTCCAACCGAGAGTTTGAGAGGTGGAAGTCCTGGGTCCATCACTACACCCACCACCTCATCTCTCGCCACGCCAGCCTGCTCACGCTGAAGGCCAGCTTTGACGTGGGGGATCGCTCCAACAAGTGGTGTGAGCTGCTGAGTCATCTATTAGACAATGTGCACTGCAGAGACCTGAGCCACCTGGACCTGAACTGGACCTTTACTCTGCTGGAGCCACTGGACCTCAGGGTTCACTCCAGCTCCAGTTCCCACCAGGACAGCATAACTAAAATGGACCAGGTA
>RPOG01001499.1:119327-146300 GCA_008086565.1 Thalassoma bifasciatum
ATTTTGTTCCAGTCATCTGTGCCCAGCGTCACCTCCCCACCTGCTGGGCCTTAACACGTTTAACAGAGACCTTAAAGAGCAGAGTGTACCTTATGATGGCGATGTGGAAGTCGTCTTCAGCCAGGCTCTTCCAGGCTCCGTGGAGAAACTCCCTGCACCAGAGGAAAGCTTTCCGCCGAGTGTCCAGGTCCGGCTGCTCCAGACGGGCCAGCTCCTTACAGTCCTCCTCCTCCTCCTCCTCCGTGTTCGGCTGCACTTGCAGGGCGTTCTCGGTCACCAGCAAACCCAGCGACATGGAGGGGGAGGAAGAAACACCGTTGATAAATTTGGTTTTCATTTTGGTCTAAAAGAAAGGAGCAAATATTCTATAGCGAAGCCTCTCCGGGGTGAATGAGGTAAAATAGGTCTGTCTGGGTTGTGACGCAGGACGATTTTTTTCTGCGACAAATTTATTTTCTATCGGAAAACAAATAGACAGACGAGCTGCTTCTTTTTCTTAGCTTTATTGGAGATGAAATAGTTTTCGGTCCAGTCTTAACGGACTCTATGACTCAAGCTTTGCAGCGCAGGGCGAGGTGAGAATGAGTGAGTGAGAGGGATGAGCAGCAGAATTAGAGGAAGCGTGGGTAGGCGGGTCAAAGACGGTCACGTGACGCACCCACTCCCCTGATTGGTTGGCTCCGACACATCCCCGCAGGACCAAAACAAACCCGATGGTGCCTTCAGGGACCTGACACAGACCAATCAGGCAGGTTTAAATCATGCCTATCTTTTTTGTTTCAACGTTTGATTTATGAAAATGTGCATGACAAAAACATAGACAAATCACACACATTTTCTCCTTTCTTAATAGATACTAAAAGAACTGAACACTTGCACAAATTTACATGCAAATATACTCATATACACTCATACAATGAACAAACATAAAAGTATACTCAGAGTTGACACAGAGAGATGTAACTGTAATTGCAGCCATATTAGTTCACTTTTATTTTTTATCTCTATTTTTCACAACTTTTTATAGTTTATTTTAATGTTTTAATAAAATGTGCATTTTAAGTTATTATTTTCATTCAAACTTTCAGCCTGCTGTAATTATCCTCTTTATATATCTATTCACAGTTGTAGTTCACTTATGTTTTTTTTTTTTTTTTTTATTTTTGTTTGTTTGCTATTTTACTGTTTCTCACATCTGGTCTTCATGGTGTCATCATCATAGGATCTTGTACTTCTTGGGTTCTTTTCTCCTTCTGTTTGGTCTGTATGATTATATTATTCATTTCCAATTTCTTTCCCCTGTCTGTGTATTTTATTCATCTTTTGTTTGTTGGTTTTAATTGTGGACCCCCGCTGTAAAGCACTTAATGTTGTCTTTAAAGGCGCTCTATAAATGAAGTTATTATTATTATTATTATTATTATTATTATTATTATTATTATTATTATTATTATTATTATTATTCATAGTAGTAGTAGTAGCATTAGTATTATTATTATTCATCCATACACATATTCAAAGACATACACATACTTGTACCTACCCATTAACTTGTGTATATATTCAGTTGTGCCTGGAAGTCCTTAATTATGATTTAAAAAGAGTAAGCTTTTTTTTTTTCAATAAATGTCTCCACCCATCCATTAACCATAAGTGATAAAAAAAAGGTTTTTGTGTTACCATTCACATTTTCTGAGAAAAGGCCAAAAAATCAGAAAATTCTGTTGGGGGGTGTAGGCTTTCAGGCACAACTGTATGTAGTCAAGCCTATACACATGCATGGCCACAAACTTGTTAGGTACCCATACAGCTTGAAAAAAATAAAATAAAATAAAGAAAAGGGGGGAAATAGGGATTGATAAGCATTGCAGACACTCTGGAAACTCAAAAAGAAAGACCCAAGCACTAGCAGCACCCCTGGGTCCATAGTTACATTTTTAACTGCTGGCACAAAGGATCCCAATGCGGCTGTGTGGTGGGCAGGCAGAAGAGCTGGCACATTATGTTGCCCCCCCAAGAGGACACCATTGCAGGGAGGCTATCAACAAAATTTATCAGTGATCTTCAGGTTGGAAAAAAAATTTCAGAAGAGCCTTTCAATGAATTTAATTTTCTCCAGTTTAAGAAGAGACATAGCATCTTGTAGCCAAGATTTGAATGAAGGAGGCAGACAGGCCTGTACAAGAAGGAGGATCTTCCCATGTGCAATTATGTGCATCTTTTTTTATATCTTTATTTACAAAGTATCTCTCAAAACAAATTTTCACTTAGTGTTTTGCAGACAAAGCATGGCATGTATCCAGAGGAATGATAAAATGAAACATTAATAGAGAGAAGTCAACATAAATGTCAATGAACATTAAGCAGAACTGTTAAAGAAAACAGAAATAATAATACAAATATTTTTGTTTTTCTATGTTGAAGTGAAAATTTGCACCTGAACTTGATAATTGGTAATTAATTTCATAGGAATAATTTGACAAATGCGAAAACATTGTGTAGATTTGAGTGATGTATCTTAAAGCCAGTGCTACCTGTCTCTTGACATGTATTCAACATTTCAGGAGACTGTGTTTGTGTTTTATGTATGTCTGTTGATGATGATATTTATTTTAGCTTAACTCTTTATAGCCAAAGTATCATATTTGATACACAAATTCAAAGACCTCCATCTCATTAAAATGATAAAGAGTCTCTTTAAAAAACTGTTAAAAATATTTCAAAAAATCATATTCTACCACCTTGAGGATTGTTATATTGCTGCGGTCAGCTAAAGTTGTATTTGGTCCTTTTCAAAATATCTGCTCTCATGAAATCACCCACTCACAGAGGTTGAAGAAGAAGTTGCAGCAAGAATGACATGGAAATAGTTACTTTAAAAAATAAGTGTTTTCTGCAACAAATGAATGAATATTAACTAAAAAAGAAAAAAAAACTAAATAAATTGGTACACAAAATTGCCCACTGTGTCAAATGTGATACAAAAAAAATATACCATGATTTTTTTTGTGGATTCTGTTAAAAGGGTTAATAAACAAATAAAAAAATTGAATTTTCAGAGTATTTTTTGATGGCTCGGGCTTTACAGAGTTAAAATGATGTCAGATCAGTTATTAGATCAGCCTTTTGGATGCTTTTCTTTCTTCATACATCAGTAGCAGAACAGTGGCATTGTGGCACAGTACAACCCTCTGCAGCAACTTCTACCACTTTATTATTTAAAGCGCACGTGCCGTATTTCGGGCGCACGTGCAGTCGCTTGCCGAAAGAAAGTGGGGGGCCCACTGTCCATAAATGTTCCCCCCAACAGTGAGGGAGAGGGTGTGTCCACAAGCTCAACTCTGGAAGCATTTCTTTCCTGGGTCCTTGAACGCAGCAGAAACATCTGTCACATCACCTCCTCGGTTAGTCACGTAGACACAAATCCACGCAGATGAAACTGACGTCCACGTGTAGGGTTTACTCTGTCAATTAAGAAGTGGACTTCATCTCATCTTCATACTCAGTTTTTATTCTAGCTGCAGGTCTGTTCCTGAGTTTTAAGACAGAAATGCAATGCAACCAATGTATCAGACTGTAAGTCAAATATCCTATCTTACCGTGAACGCCCCACCAATAAACAACACAGGAAAATCATTGTTTTCTTCAAGAGGATATTTAATGAAATGTGCAGTGCGTAGCAGATCTGCACCTTTCAGACAATCTAATGACACCCTCCCTGACTACACAGGGTTACATGCTGATCTGCACCATTCACACAGAGCGCCATCTAGTGGCTTAAGATGGCAATTAAGTAGTACAAAAAATATCATGAGCAGATCTGTTAGTGTAGGCTAATGGAACAGGAGTTCTCAAACTTTTTCAGCTTGTGTACCCCCTTTCAAAAACAATTTCAGCCAAGTATCCCCTTGTATGACTGATAATAATATTCAGGAAATCATATGGGGAAATAGCATGAATATGGGTCAATGATAAAAAGAGGGTCTAAAAACGTATTTTTAAAAAGTTCTTTGAAAATGGATAAAAACATTTTTCTGAGTAAAGAATTATGTTTTTAACAGATTTCAGTAGTTGACCAACATTTCAAAGTTTTTAGATTCATTATTTTTTAGTATTTTAGATTGGAGCACCCAAAAATGTCAGGTGGCGCAACCAAATATATGAAAATATATTTATATGTTCCTGTTATTTTTTCTGTGTGAAATTCTTGGCAAGTATCTCTCAAGTGTCGGTAGTGACTCATACATTTTCATTTTGTGTGTTTCATTTGTTTTATTTGTGAATAAGATAAATAATTTGATGTAAAAATAACATTTCACATTATTACATTGGTTGTACCACCTGACATGGAAATTGTTCCAGTCACCAATGAACTGAAAAAACCTTTTTTTATCAGTATTTCAGAGAAATCTACAAACTTTTCCACTTGGTCACAAATGTCATTTGGGCTCCTCTGGCTGATGCAGTTTCCTGTTTCCTGTTTTATTCTCTTCACTTTAAAATAAAAGTCTAATGTTACGGTTGCACCACTCTGACATTTGACAAGGTGAAAATTACGGGACAAAAGTTTTTTACATTTCTCAACAGCTTTAAAATTCTTTTCATCTGCAAAGAATGTTTTATTTAAAAAGGTTCAAGCATAAAATAATGCCACTGTACTTTTAATTTCCATTTACAATAACTGACATTCAATTTTTAGAGCTTAATTACTGTGGATACTTGTCAGGACGGTTGCACCACCTGACATTTTGGGGGTTTGAGGTACCAAAACACAAAAAAACATGTTATATTTTAATAGTTTAAAGATGTGTTCAAATAACACAGGTTTCATAGAATAAAGAAATACATGTGATGAAATACTCAATTCATGATGGAAGGAAATATTGCACTCGGACACAAAAAAGGGACGTCACGTCATTGACCCATATATGTGTGCATTTTTACAGTGTCATAATATCATTGTAATGAAAGATGATTAAATTCTATTCCTTTGCAGAGGAATGTTTTTCAAAAAAAATTAAAGATTGAGGCAGCTAATACCTTTGATGGCCCAAGGAGCACATCGGTTTATTTCTGTCAAACAAGAAGCAACATTTATTTATTATAGTTACAAAAATTAAATCATATTTTTTCCTGCATTTCTTTTCCTCTCCTCATCTCTCTTCCCATTTACAACCAACCCAACCCTGTCATTCATTCTACATAAAAATGTATCAAAGTAAAAAATAAATAACATATTTCCCCCTTTTTAGTGCATTCTCTTTTCCTGTCATTACCCCTCTCCTTATTTTCTGTTGATAAAGTTGTTTTTTAACAATTGTCATGGACCCCATGTAGTATTGAGAATCACTGATGTGAAATATATGTTACCTTGAGTGTCTGCAGAATCCCCAAGGGCCCAGGTGTGTGTGAATGTGTGTGTGTGAGTGTGTGTGTGTGTGTAGGGGCGGGTTCCTCTTTTTTGGGGTTTTCAGATGTTTAGAATATGGTTATCCTACATAACATAGTATTCCAAACGCTAAACACCGCCCCCGGGCGCGACACCGTTTCGCAAATGATTCACCCCAACGCATATCCATGACGTCATCGCCAACGAGCCGCAGGAACAACAACAACAGAGCTCAGCTGTTAGGAAGCTAACTAGCCGGCCTAGTTACTGGAGACTCTTTGTGGACGATTTTTACTTCGTCTTTTAGACACATTAGTGAAGAAACAAAGCCACAGACATGTAAGAGAACAAAGATATCTCTACAGGTCGTCGTTAACCCGTGTTTTTAGTAACGTTGGTGAACTTCTTTGTCTTACTGGGCTTAGCTCCTAGCACGTTAGCATTTGGCCGGAGAGCGAAGGGAACCCTGTTTGACAAAAAGGTAAAAATACGACCTTTGTGTTGATAATAGGACACGTGCTTTACTTTTAATGATTACAACTGTGCTTGTTATCGTTTCTTTGAAACGGAGGATATCTGTAAAGAGCTGTTGACGAGGTTGTCATGGGACTTTGAGTCATATTCTAAACAAACTCAAGATAAGTGCGATCAAAACCCTCAGATCAGTGTTCAAAGCGTTTACACTGTACCTAACATGGTGGGTGATTCTTCATACATGCAAACTCTTGAAGTAAATTGTACGGTAACGAACAGCATTACGTATCATCACCCTCTTAAACTAATGGCACAACTTATATTTTCAGAATTTGCTGGACACAATAAACTGAACCAGACAGATTACAGTATTGATCACATCCATTAGACTACTGAGTTAAAAACAGGATTATCTTGTCAATTAGGATGTTGACCATTTTACCAGAGCTGTGGGGTATCCTGAAGAGCTGACCAAGGCAAAGATGTCATTTTCCTTAAAAAAAAAAAAAAAAAAAAAAAAAACAGTGGCTTAGGCCAATAGTCTAATGGTAGAGGAACAGGGCCACTAGAAAAAGGACCAGAATATACCTTTTAATACATATATATTCTTCCTAAGTTAAAGTCAGAATTTTGAGATTAAGGTCAATCCTAATCCTCTTCCACGACTACAGTACCTATGAAAACATGACACAGGAAATGACGCCCATATGTTAGTGCAGATTTTAAATTATGTTTATTCTCCAAACTCTTGGTCAGCGGTGTTATAAAGTGTGTGAGCAAAAGACTGGGTAAGAGTGAAACAGAATACTGAGTCAAAAAGAACAGCACTTTAATCTCAATACATTTACTGACAGTGGGGCTTTTGTTTTCAGATTGTTAGCGGAGCCGAGCAAATGCTGTGTGGAGATGATGTCTTTGCATAACTTGGTAAAGAGAGACCAATACCTTTCATAATGATTCTCTTTCTTTTCTTTATTTTTAGGACTTCACCTGTAAGATCATTTATGGCAAAGCAGGTGGAGAGTTTTGCCTCCACCAATGACTACCCCTGTAACGCCTTCATCTTGTATCATGTCGCCAAGAATTAGACCTCTGGTTCCTGTGAGCAGCAGGAGAAAAGCAGTGGAAGACTTCTTCCCTTTCAACTCCCTGCCCGTGGAGTGCCAGCTCCACGTCTTGTCGTTTCTAAATGAGGTGGACAAATGTAACTGTGCCTTGGTTTGCGTGAGCTGGAGCTGCCTGGTCCGCTCATGGAAGCTGTGGAGAGTGGCCGACTACTCCCGCCGTGGTGTTTTCCATCTGGGTCAGGAGGGTCTGCTGGTGTCCAACCGAGAGTTTGAGAGGTGGAAGTCCTGGGTCCATCACTACACCCACCACCTCATCTCTCGCCACGCCAGCCTGCTCACGCTGAAGGCCAGCTTTGACGTGGGGGATCGCTCCAACAAGTGGTGTGAGCTGCTGAGTCATCTATTAGACAATGTGCACTGCAGAGACCTGAGCCACCTGGACCTGAACTGGACCTTTACTCTGCTGGAGCCACTGGACCTCAGGGTTCACTCCAGCTCCAGTTCCCACCAGGACAGCATAACTAAAATGGACCAGGTAACTTAGTGTTCTTGTTGTTATCACCAACTAACCAATGGCTAAGTCCTGCCCTCAAACACAATGAGCCAATCACAGTGTGTGGAGCCATTCACATACTCTCAAACATTCTCTACCCAGAAGTCCATTGAAATGCGTTGTTGAAGTCAGATTTTGTTTGTTTTCACCATTTTTTTCTGATATCTTAATTTTGAAAACAGTCAAACGTTGTTCATGAGGAATTCAAACAAGGTATTTTGAGAACTTGGGTGATGAGATGGGCTTCCTATACCCTCTCCTACGACTCAGAGAACAGTTGAGAATAGTGTCTTCTTTGGATACATTTTTGCAGTAGATCACAACATCAACTCAAAGAGAAAAAAACAAACAAGGACATCTATTCTTAGGAAAGTCAGTATCATATCAGAGGAAACATGTTGTCACTTTGCTGGAAAGAAATATGAAGTTATCTTTGAACATCTCCAATGTAAGCTTCAGTTAGTGAAGTGTTAGCTCCTCACTGCATCATCCATTACATCAGTTTGTTTGTTAGGTGCTCATTGGCCTGCTTCTAGAGCTTAGCTTCTTTAGCTTATCTGTAACAGTTGAGATTACAAAGGTTGGCAAACATTATGCTGAACGATTCAATGTAAACACTGTCGCACCAAACTAACAGAGAGACGGTCTTGGTAAAAATGATAGAAAGGCTGTTATGAGTTCAGAAGCCTGAACTCCAGTGGTGAGGGCGGTGAGATGCGGTTTATCATGGCTTCACTACTCCTCTTCCTACCTCCACCACGCAGCCTGGTCCTTTTGCCGTCCTCTTCACAGAGATCTTGTTCGATTTTATCTCTCTCTGTTGGTGTCAACAGAGAAGTGTGAACAAATAAGGCAGTGACGGGTCTTTAATGATGTTTGTGGTAACACTTTAGATTAGGGAACACATATTCACCATTAACTAGGTGCTTATTAACGTGCATATAAGTAGCTTACTAGCCCCTAATTACTATCTATTAAGCAGACATTAACCCCTTATTCTACCTGTATTGCATCATGAATTCAGACTTTTCCATATATTAACTTCTAATTATTACTTATTCACTACAAATTAATGAATATGTGTTCCCTAATCTAAAGTGTTACCACGTTTAAACCTGACAGCACAAAAACACACTGAATAAACACAAAATACTGCCCCAAAATACACCTCTATGATTCTTAAATAAACCAAAATTCCTTTCTAAATGAAAAAGAAGTTAACAGCAAAGATAGTTCAGTTTAAAGAGTCTTTTTAATTAAATCAAAGTTTGTCTGCGCAGGAGCCATCTGTCTGTCACAAGAGTCCGTACGCAGAATCAGTCCATTAATCCACATGGAACAAAAAAGGGAAAACAATTCAAAACAGAATGAGTGATCAAACAAAAAATCTGGGGTATAAAAAAACAAAAGAAACAGTAAATTGGAAGCGACCTCACCGGATCTAGGGAAGAGTTAGTGTCGGGATCAGCGGCAATGTGACTGATGTTGGGTTTTTTTTAAAAGCACATTCAAATGGGTAAAGAGGGGCAACATGTAGTGGCAGTGGCAACGTCTTCTTCAAAATTCTTCTACACCCCATGGTTCATTGGAACTCCGTGCTTATTTGGCATTATACTGTACGCTGTTTTTTATAATGGGAAAGTTGAAATCATCTGATTTAACCATTAAGTGATAATAGGTCTGTTATCCTTCCACAAATTTGTGCTTTACATTATATAAACACAATGATGAAGCATCTAATGAACCTGATTCATAACTTGTGAGCACATCGACATGTTTAGGGCACTTGTTTCAGATTCTGAATCAAGTATATTCAGAATGATGAAAAAGCCACAAACATATTTTTTTACTCTAGCAGAGCTGTCGGTTTGAGAAGTTAAAGCTGTGATGAATGTTGAACTTTTAGGACCATAGCACTTTAATTCACTTGTTTTCTGATAACATGCTGTTTCATCTTACAGGTCACAAGTTTCCAGGGGCTGCTGACTAAACTCACCCAAAGCTGCCCACGCATCACAAAGATGCGGTTACACTTCGACTGGTCCGATGTGTCCGTGTCCCTGCTCACCCAGTTCCAGCAGCTCCGAGTCCTGGAGCTGAAATACTTCTGGGTTTTTAAAGGAGTGACCCCCTCCACGCTGCAGACGTTAACCAGATCCCTGCCCAACCTGAAGTCCCTGACTTTGAACATTCTGGTGCCGCTGAGAAACCTTGGCATCTCCTACACTCTGGAGTCTCAGTCTCTGGAGTTCCTGGACGTGTCGCCGAGCCGCGGCTTGGTCTTCTCCTGTCTGAAGCTGCCCGCTCTGCGCGAGCTTCGCGCGAAGAAGATCGTCCGCGGCATCACCCTGGACAAGAAGACGAGGCTGAGGATCCAGAGTCGGTGGCCCTGCCTGTACCACGTCCTGAGGGAGGGGACGCCTAAACTCCAGGCCCTGAACAACGAGAGGCTGCTCCCCACGTGGAGAGAGCGGAGCTACGGGGAGCTGAACGCCATCCTGGGACATTCCTGTTACTGCGTCCAACATTTAGACAGCTGGCTCTGGTAGCCAACTGTAAGACATGATGAAGCACATTCCTCTTCTCCTGACAAAGCAATACACAGCTTTTTAAGTTTGACTTAGCTGTCGAATGAACTGCACTGTAATGAACTGAGGGACTCATAGTTGCAGATAAACACTTGAAAGACTTTTAAATTGTTTCCAGATCTCAAAAGGAAGCTGCTTTTATAACATGAAAGACCGTCCCGGTGTGGTCCCACTCTTTCATTTGGCTCGTCCACTCCTCCCAAAAAGCTGGTTGCACTGAGCCGTGCACGTCCACTTTCATTTCCACAAAAAAACTATGCTGTAAAATTTCAACTCTGACTGACTCTATCTGAGCCAAGTGGTGTGTAAAAGCTACGGCTCCATGGCAGAATATGAGGGCTTACTTTTAAACTTTGACATCTTTCACTGAGATACAGGCTCAGGGTTGAGAAGAAGAAACTTATTGTGGAGCAAAAAGAAACATTTGGTGTGTTATAATCTTAGGTGAGAAGGTTAAAGGGTGATTTAGTTATTTTAAGGTGAAAAAATGAGATTAAGCTGATGTGTCGGGACACACATGAGTAGGAAGACAGAATAAAAAATCAATATCAAGTCCCAAAATTGTGAGGAAATATGGAGCAGGTCTAAATATTGTGATCTGGAGAGTGTAGTTGAAGCTAACATGTACTGTATTATAGCAGAGTATTGTAACTTAATTGGTTATTGGTTGAACTCATTGGTAACTTCTTTGAATTTCATATTTACAGTATATCTTACTGTAAATTCATCATATTTGCCTTGCACCTGTTAAATGCGCTGCATATATCATAGCACGCTTGAACTTCTCCCTGGGTCACTGGGTCTTTATCGTCCAGATTAACCTCTTTGTTACTAACACAAACACAGCTACAAGCAGCACTGATGGGGGGGTCGAAAGGGTCGTGACAATTTGGATGTCAGTGGTTTAGCTCCAACTGACCTGAAAGAAATCTTATTCATTTATCCTTTCTGAATCTCATGGTTTACTGTTTTGTGAAAACGAGGAATATTTACATATTTACAGTTTGCAGTTTTTAAGTCTATGGGTACATGAAATCACACATCACATCCCTTCAGGTCTCAGGCAGTCTTTGGTTCACTGGAGACAAGCTTTTTTTTCCACCTCTAAATCCTCTTACATTAAAACATTTTCAAAAAAAAATCCCTCTGATGTTGAAGCCTATCTTGTTAAATTCTTGTCAAAGTCTTATATGTAACACTTCTTGGAACTTAAACTATAAAGAAAGTCAGTGAATATTTGTAGCTCATGAATGGAGATTTCAACAGTTATCATTCATGATTTACATATCTGAGAAGTATAGTGTGACAGAGTATAAGCTTTGTTTGATATGTAGATTTTTCTAAAGTTAGGGATGAAAGTGTTGAGGAATTTAGTTTGACGGTCCTAATGTGTAAAGCATTGAACGCATCAACTGCAACAAGCTCCAATATTAGTGAAATACTTTTATTAAAACACCTGATCCTGATCTCTCAACTTACACTACACTCAAAAACTCTTAATGAGTTTGTTCACGCCCACACTCACAATCGAGCAAATGTTGACAATCAGGCTGAACTTCATTTGAAAGTTTACATTTGCATCTATCTTATAATCTGGATAAACATCAATGATGAGTTGATCAACCATCAGAGAGGAGTTTGAAAAAGAAGAGGTCCAATATATGAATATATAATAACATTTAAATATGACTTTTTCAAAGAAGTGCACAAGTTAAACATTTTGAGGATGGATGACTTCTTAAACCAGGATAAGATAAATGTAGAAATTGACCCCTGATAATTGTATGACTAGAGCTGGTGTCGAATAGCAACTGACTTTTCTTTACCAGACTTGGGGTACACTGCAAAATCTGAAATCAAAGCGAAAGCAAAACAATTCACCACCAAAATTAAGGTCACACACTCAAATATTTCACTTTGATGACAGCACGCATTAGCTGTAGCATTCCTTTGGATAAGATCAGATAAGCAACCCCAGATCATAACACTGCCCTCACAGGCTTGTACAGTAGGCACTAGGCATGATGGGTGCATCACTTCACCTGCCTCTCTTCTTACCCTGATGCGCCCATCACTCTGGCACAGTGTAAATCTGGACTCATCAGACCACATGACCTTCTGTCATTCCTCCAGAGTCAAATATGATGCTCCCTAACAAAATGAAGCCTTTTTACCAGTTAGTCAAACTGATGAGTGGTTTTATTGAGGCGACACAGCTGTTTAATCCCAATCCTTTGAGTTCCCTTTGAATTGTGTGTGTGTGTGGAAACGCTCTTACCATTCCAGGCCAGTCATCTCAGTGTACACATATACATAAATCTTAAATGTGAGAAAAGCTTTAATGAAGTAGAGTATCCACAGGTGAAGAATCATGCGAGAGGATCCACCATATGCTCAAACTGGGATTTGACTGGTTGTTGTCTACTATCACTTAATGAACACCAACCAAAAAAAAAACCCTGTTCCTATTTTTTTTTTTTTTTTTTTTAAATGCTGGCGCCCTGTTTTTTTCTCAAAGAACCTTTGAAGCTGTTGAAGCATGTAAACCAACAACAAAAACATTTAGAGGACTGAAAAGCCTGAAAATGCTTAATAATCCCCCTCTTTAAGTTAAAGTACAGTCTATGTGACTGATTTGCTGGCCCCACATACACTCCTCTTCTTGCTGTTTCTCACCAGGTTTAATAAAAATGAGACTTTGAATGGACTTAATCTGACACTTGACCTTCAAGATGAGGTTGAGGTCCTGCAGCAGCATCAAATCCCAAACATTCACACCCGTAAATCATTTTAACAACGAAAAAGAAAATCAAACAGGATATTCAACTTTCTGCTCAGTTTGACTCTACAACAGAAAAAATGACTGCTCTTTCATCCCTGCAATGAGGAAGTGACCAAATTCTAGCACATTTAGAACAGGAGGATGACTTCAGTTTGGATTCTGTGTATTTTAATATGAACATGAAACTTTATTCTAATGTCTCTGTAACATGAGGACCAACAGCTCAGGAGTCAAACCTGTGCTTTTGCAGTTGTTCTCTCAATCAGCAGAGGTCACTGTTCTCAAGGCTGAGACCACGAAGCTCCTGAAGGTGTTTACAATTTCATCAATCTTACATCACAAGTCTTGTACAGGAAGCACATGTGTGTGTATGTGTGAGTGTATTCTTGCTTTTTAGATTTGAAAGAAACAATGTTGTTGTTTTTTTCAATAAAGAGTTGGATTTGATCATCTCTTAAATTTGTTTGAACTTATCTGTGTTGCACATCAAAGTGTTAGATTTTTAGAGTTAGAGCTGAAAATGAAGACAGAGTTATTTCACCTCTGCATATGCACACATTTAACAAATATGTGTACAATCGAGAAATGGGGGTGTGCTAATGTTCACACAAGCAATGTCTTTATCAACCCCCACATGGGCAGAAGGTACGCAGAAAATCCCACATCAGGTCTATGAAGCGACGCTTATAAACTGTCTTACACTACACAACATTTCTTCACATTAAGCATAATTTTTTTAGAGAAATATTTAGAATCAGGACAAATATGTATAGCATATATTTGTATAACATGTAACATCTAGACATAACATTTAACATTAACATAAAACATTAAACATTTATACATAATATTTAACAAATATATTTCACAAATGTTTAGCTACATTTCTAAGCATTAAGTTCACCTTCTAGATATTTCGCTGAGATACATAAATATTTAGCTGAGACTAAATATTTATCTAAGATTTCTAAACCCAAAGCAAAGATTTCGGAATATTTGCCATGATTTCTAAACATTTAGTGAGGATTTCTATATCTTAAGCAAAGATTTCGAAATATTTGCCATGATTTCTAAACATTTAGCTCAGGTTTTTGAATATTTATTTAGACACGGTGCAACTTTGTCTATTTCAGGCTGAAGTCTGACTATAGCCCCTTTCAGTTATTACATGGTTTTAATGGCCACGTTTTTGGACCTGGACAGAAATAGTTATTAATGTGACAGGAGAAACTGAAAGTAAACAATGTTAAAGGGACAGAGAGGACTTTCTGAGTGAAGGAAAGTCTCATCTTGAGATATATGCCTGATTATAATCCTCATCTTAAAATGAGATTATCAACATTAAGATGGGTCATTTCTAAATGCTATTTCTCAGCTCTGACCTCACTGGAGTGATTTACAGCAATGGGGGTCTCTATGACAACACCACATCAGCTGACGAAGTTTAGCAGAGAAAATAGAAATCTGTGTTTTTCTCTGCTGAAAACACATCTGTGATTGATTTAGAGCTTGACTGTCTGACAAAAAAAGGGCAGTAGAAGAAAGCTAAACAGGAGAGTGATAGAGCACAAGCTAAAGGCTAAAACAGGGGTTAAGCTGTTTGTGATAATGTTCGTTCAACCTACATGCAGCAGTTATTCTGCAGTGATCTGTTCGAAACTTGAGCCTCGTTTCCACCAGGCTTTCTGGTACGGATCAGTACAGTTTGGTACGGGTCAGATCAGTAAAGCCTGATTCTGTGCGCATTTCCACAGCCAACCATACCCTGCGTGATGGGCCAGATGTCGAGAGCCGCGTCAGCTACGTAGCAGCGTGATGTCACTGCAGCGCTACACAGTGTACCCCGCAAATAAATGCAACGACGGAGAAATTAGCAGCAAAACGAAGAGTAAGATGGAGAACATCCAGCAACTCTTCTACTTTGCGATCAGCATGTGGCTCTTTATTCCTTAACGTAATGAAACTTTAGCCCCGTTTCTACCAAGCGGATCGGTTCAGTTCGTCTCGATACAGCATGCATTTTGTAGCGTTTCCATAGACTAAAAGCGGTACGGGTCCCTTAAAAGCGACCTGTACCGCTCCACTTTTCAGTACCCTTCTGTTGGGGTGCCAAGCTGCTCCAAACCGGCCCCAGGGGTGGGGCTATAATCACTGCAGTAGTTGATTGGTTGAAAAATCGATAAATTCCCGTGTGACAGCAGTAAAAAAGAACGACACACAACCCTGCACTCAGCCTTTCCTGAAACAAAGCTTCACTGCGTTATGGAATAAAGAGCCACATGCTGATCTCAAAGTAGAAGAGTTGCTGGATGTTCTCCAGCTTTCTCTTTGTTTACAATGCCACAAATTTCTTTTTCCTTGTATGTATTCGCGTGGTACACTGTGTAGCGCTCAGAGCGTGTTACGTAGCTGACGCGGCTCTCGACATCCAGCCCATCCAGCAGGGTACGGTTGGCTGTGGAAACGTGCACAGAATCAGGCTTTACTGATCTGACCTGTACCAAACTGTACTGATCCGTACCAGACTGCCTGGTGGAAACGAGGCTTTAGTTCAAGAAAGGCTGCGTGCGGGGTTGTGTGTCGTTCTTTATTACCGCTGTCACACGGGAAGTTACCGATCTTTTGACCAATCAACGTACTGCAGTGATTATAGCCCCACCCTTAGTGCCGGTTTGGAGCGGCTTGGCACCCCAACGGAAGGGTACTGAAAAGTGGAGCGGTACAGGTCGCTTATTAGGGGACCCGTCCCGGTTTTAGTCCATGGAAACGCCACAAAATGCGTGCCGTACCGAGACGAACCGAACTGATCCGCTTGGTGGAAACGAGGCTTTAGAGTCTGTTAATAGAACGAAGAGCCAGGTTACGTTTGCTCTGTTTGGTGAGGTTGGAGTTGGTAGATGAGCACTGGTAGGACACAACCAGGATTCACTAACGTTACATGTTACAGTCACGTCTCAGAGCACCAGGCTGTGAGGAACACTAAATATAGCTGGCTCCCAAACTACAAATCAAATTTGAAAAATCTGTTGTCACGTTTCAAACAATAGAGCTACGTAACTGCTAATAAGTGTATTACCTTGATGCGTTGTATCTGTCAAAAAGCTGTCTTGAACAAAGAAAAAAGACATGAATTCTCCTCAAAACCACTTTAACTCAGTTTTCATCTAGAACTCCTACAAGAGGTGCTGCATCTTCATCATAGTTTTCACATTCCACAGTGAAGTTTTAGCTGTATTAAGCGTTAATTAGTAAACATACTTTTAAGAGTGAAGTTTCACTCTGCATGTGTTAAGTTAACATTACTGATTTTGCTGAATGTTTGCAGGCATCAGTCAATAAAATTGTTTGAATGACATCACTCGATCTGCGTATCCCTTCCACTTTCTAAGAACTACGTTGTTCCTGGAAACAACACCGGCACAGTGAGTGTACAGGCAGTGACATTTACAGAGATGTTGAAACAGCTGGATCAACATGTTCACAAACTGTTTGCTGACACATTTGAGAGTCTGATTCTTTGGAATGACCACTAGGGTTTTTATCATGCTCATCAAAATGTATGGAATTTACCAAGGAAAGAAAAACAAGTCGTTCACGTCACTGCATCCACCACACGTCATTAATCAGACATGTAAAGCTGAACAGGCCTCACTTGGCGAGTCTTCTACCTGGCACGCTGTCTCCTTGTAAAAAGATTTTTTCATCAATGTCATAGGATTGTAGTGTTTCAATATGTTCAGGTTGGGTTGATCTCCTTGACCCTGCAACAAGAACATCTGTTCTCTGTGCAGTAACTATCACCCCACCCTGCACACACCAACTTCTCCTACACTGTTCCAAGTTTGTCTGTTTGTCTCCCCTTGTTTCCTCTCCTGAGGTGAGGACTGTGTGTGTGTGTGTGTGTGTGTGTGTGTGTGCGCGCGTGTGTGTGTGTGTGTGTCATCTGTGCGTTGGTCAAAGTGGTCCTGATTCCCTGAGGTTGGGGCTTTCCAGCGAATTCAATGATTTCCCAAATCTCTCTCGTCCTCCTCTCTCCTCCTCTTTTTCTCCTCTTTTATTCAGCCCACTCAGCACTCCTCCCTTTATATGCTTCTTGTTGCTTTGGAGTTTGTCAATCTGAGCCGAGGAGCTGTGCTCACATGTGTTTGGGGAACCGTGAACCTTATCTCTGTGTGGAGTTTTACTCGGGCACCAGTTGGAGGAACTGTCACTGCTGTTGGGACCTCTGGATAAACTGTATCCACCTGTTATAAGAAGTTATGATACTTCTATCTGCTTCTGAGGACTTTTTCTCTACTTGTGTTCACTGAGGCGTGTGATTCTGATGGTTCAGCTCATAGAAAGCAAATGTGAGGGTGTGTATGTGTATGTGTGTGTTTGTGTTTGTGTGTGATGGTTTGGACAGTGCAGTGTGAGGATAAAGTGTTCCTTGAGGTTAACCTAACCCCTGCATTAGTGGCAAGACCACAGTAACTACCTCCAGATGTCTGAGCACTATCTGATAATTTACAATAAAGCCTATGAACGTTGCCCTCTTCACACTGTAACGCTCACTCTCTGCTCCTTCCTCGGCTGAAGTTAATGCTTAATCCTCGCACCAACCTGTTATTTCGAAGGCCAAGCCCTGTTTATGGGAGGGAGGCAACTTCCAGACAAAGGTCAGTCATTGCAGGCTGAGGGCTCATAAGCTCAGGGACTCATTAGACTCATCTCTAATACAACAAGCAACAAGACGTATGAGACGGACTAGAGGAAGCAACCACCATGGCTAAGAGCTCACCCTTATCCAAGGCAGTCGCCATCGCCTTTGTCGTCCTGACCATCTGTGCCATCGGCGGCATCATCACCATGGTCATTGTCTACAAGGCTGAAATCTCAACGATGAACCCAACGCCAAGACCGACCATCCCGGTCACCACTCCAGGACCACCACCTGTCCTGCGGTTGCCGAAGAATCTGGTCCCTGAAAGATACCAAGTGTTCCTCCAGCCTCACCTCTACACCCAAATCATTGAGGAGGTAAACGTCACCAGTCCCAACCAGACCATGCTCTTCACGGGGAACTCCACGGTCCACTTTCAGTGCGTCCAGAGAACCAGCACCATCTACCTTCACAGCTTAGGCCTGACTCTGTCCGGTCAACTGGTGATGGACAAAGACCAAAACCAGAGGATACATGTCGCCTCCATGAATAACTACGAAAACGCGAGTAACTTCCTCGAGATCAACTTGAGGGACCATTTGGAGGAAGGAGGGAATTACAGTTTGTTTCTGGCTTTCGAGGGAAACATATCTCAAAGTCTTCGAGGGCTGTTTGTTAGCAAATATGTTGAAGGAAAACCAGTAGATGAAGAGGACACCAACGCCGACAGGTAAGACCCAGTCGTAGATTTTTGATCGTAAATCAAAGGTAAAAATTCTCACGTTCATTTTTACTTGTGATTAAGTGCTACTGTGTAAAACATTCATTTTGCATGAAAATGAAAAAATTAAAAAGTGTAAAACTAAGGGACATTTGTATGTCTTCAGTGTGCCATCTCAACAACTCAACTTGGGTTGTGTAACAAAATAAATGTTTTCAAGCCACAAGATCATTCACATACTTCTACCAAGTGGTAGAGATGATTAAATCAGTTTGAGTTAATTTAGGTGATCCTCTTATTGAATTATAGGAACTCAGAATGTGCTGAACCATTTGTTTGAGGAGGCAGTTAAAGGGTTAAAAAAGTGCAACTCAATGAGCTTCAGATAATTGAATCTTCCTTATCATCCTCTGTTATTAAACTAGTGCTCTGTGTTATTCAACGCTGTCACAGTGAATAAGACAATAAATAATGTCATGCTGTATTATGGGAACTATACATAAGAAACAAGACATAGACTCATCGGAAAAAATGATTACACTTCATGTTACTGTTCTGCACTTTAGCATTCTTGATAACAAAGATATGATCAGGTGGTGACTGTATGTGGTGAGTCACTGTCAGTAACCCATCGTAAAAAGCTGAGGAATGAAGACACTGGTCATTAACACTCAGATTAACATCACTAATTCAAACTAGGTGCTCTTTATGTATTAAATATTGCATTAACATAAAGTCAGACTGACGACACATGACTCATATCTGAGCATTAAATAATCACAGATGTGGTTTGAGTTTAAACCCAAAAGATAGAATTTCTTGTACATGGTCAAAGGACTAAATTAAGTAAAACTGAGACATACATATTTGTATGTCTCAGTATACATATTTGTAAAACATATTTGTTCACCATTAAAGTAACAGACATACCAAAGCTCCTAAAAGCAATGATTTTCTTCAATAAATTTGCTCTGTTTTCTTTCAATTATGACATATTTTTTGTTAGTTACAGAAAAATCAAAGCTTATTTTCTTGAGATAACAAGATAATTTCTTGTTCCACCCAACCTTCAGTTCAGCTGTGGTAACGCTATTAGTCAGATTGTCCAATCCAATTGAACATAAACTTTCCGGTGCTTTTTTGACATATCAAAAAATTAAAAGACAGGAAAAAATTTGATTTCCATTCACCGGTTTGTGACATCAGTCATTTGCTAATAGAGACCCTGAAAAAAATCACAGACATGGCTCTGTATTGTTTGGCTCATTTGCACAAGAGAGAAGAAGCACGTGACCACAGTTGAATTGAAAGGTGAGTGACATAATAACAAATTCTCCCATTAGCTCAAGAAAACAAGTTTCTTTTTCTTAAGTTAACCAGAAAAATAAGTTATCTCAAGAAAAAAAGCTGAAATCAATTTGTAATATCAAGAAAATGTAGTGATTTATTGTAGAAAATCTTGGCCTGTTAGGGCTTCCGTACATATGAATGCTGTATTTGTGAAGTGTTTCTTTTAGTGAAATTCATTTACTAAGTGTGCTCAAACTACAGGTTTCGAGAGAACTCATTTTTACTAGTTGTGAAGTTATTCAAACAGTAGCAGACGGGTCATTATGGAATAATGAGGCTGAAACCATGGCTCCATAAAAAAAAGTGCATCTGTATTTCAAAGAGCTTCAGCGTTCCTCAGTAACATGTAACACTTTTCATATAACAACATTTAAGCTTTTTGTAACAACATGATGTGACAGCACAGCCTTTCTAACAAAAAGGTTTTAAAGTTTTTTGATTGTTTGGTTTTGGGAAAGAGATGTGGCTCAATGTTGGTTGTCACGACAACAGAGTTAAGCAACAGTATCTAGGCATCTTCTATCCCTAATTAAGGCCCATTTCTATACAATAGTGACAAACAGCAGTATTTTATGTCACATTTGACCCTTTCAAACAAACATAAGAACATAACTGTTCTCCTTTAGTTACTGACCAAACTCAGACACCTGTAGCTGTACACGACTAGTTGACCTGTGCCTACAATAACGTCTAGTAGTTGAAGTAGTAAAGTAGTTGGTGAAGCCCCCAGATCAAACCTCCTTGTTCCATCATCACAGTCTGATGAACTCAAAGCTCATGTCCCTCAGGTTTCTCTTTATGCCAGGTGAGAAGTGATCACTTTTCTACTGTGTTACGTGCTTCGCAAACATCAGAAAACTCTACTTCTGACTCAGGAAAATGTTCGCCATTCAGGGGCGGTATGGCAAAAGTATGTCAGGATGTTTTTATGTCAGAATCAGGATCTGGATTTAATCAGGATTGTCTTTCAACATTTCGAGCTCCAAATATTTCTCATCTTACATTCTGAACTATTTTCTGCTCCATTTCAAATCTGTAATCTGGTCTTGTGTCCTCTGATGTGTTTTTTTGGACTCTCACATTTTAACATCATAATACAATCATTCAAAGACATCAGCTGTAAGAGTTGTTGAGTTTCTGCAGAATGTACAGAGCTTTAGCTTCATACAAGTCGTCCATGTACAGTCCAAATGTAGTTTAATGGGAAATTCTAGATCGACTTTGGGTTTGTGACTTTGACAGATATTTAAATGTACTACTAATTCAGAACATGATTCATTTTGGTGACATAAGCAGCACATTGTAAGATGAAAGATAGGGCCCAGATGATTATGGACTAGTTATCAAGTTAAATCAGCTGTTAGATTTTTGTAAGTCTTGAAATAGAATAGGATTTGTATTCATAAAACTGCAACTAAAACTGGATCTTAACCTATGTCTGGCTGTAATAATGCAATGTCATAAGGTTAAGGTTCGTAATGATCCCACCATTTTTTTTAACCAAACCAACTAACTCTGTCAGAAAAGCCTGGAGGTAGAAATTCATCATGAAACAATCTTTGAGCTCATAATGACTCAAGTCAGATATTTTTGTGTTGTGGGGAAAAAAGCCCTGTAAGGATGTGGTGTTTGTAAAACAGACTTTAACATCAGATTTCAGTTTTAAACGGTAGCTTGGGCTTTTTAGAAGGTGATCGTTTACAAATCAGCTGATGATGAGTTAATTGTTTTGGGTCCAGGGGTGTCCAATAATCAGATGTCCTTCGTTTCAGGGCTGAACTTTGTATGTGCCGTGTGCGCACCTTTGAGCTTTCTAACACACTTTCTTTCACAGACTTCTAGCGGCCACCAATCTGCAACCAGCCGATGCCAGGAGAGTGTTCCCTTGTTTTGATGAGCCAGAAATGAAAGCGGTGTTCGACGTGACCATCATCCACAGGAGAGAAACAAAAGCTCTGGCTAATTCAGAAAAATCAGGTCAAACCCCAAGCTTTCCTTCCTCAAATTTACTCATGTAGTGAAAGAAGACAAAGTATGAGCTCTCAAACTCTCTGCTTTTTCACTTTCTCTCAGACTCCAAGCTTCTGGATGATGATTGGCAATACACTCGATTTTATCCAACTCCCAAGATGTCAACTTACCTGTTTGCCTTCACGGTTTCCACATTCACATCAGTCCCCTCTGCTCATGAGCGCGTGGAAATTAGAGTAAGTTCACCTTTGAGGACACAAGATTTATTTGGTGCATTTTCATTTGTGATCGGCTGTAACTATATCACCTGTGCCTAATTTTATCCCTGTTTTCTAATGATTAGACGTTTGCTCGTCCAGAAGCTGTTGCAGCAGGACATGCTCAGTATGCAGCCAACGTGACTGGGAGGATTTTAACCTACTACGAGAAGCAATTTGGAATCAACTACCTGCATAGCAAACTGGGTGAGACTAAGTTAAGACAGCATTTAGGTGTATCAACAGGACATAAAAATGTAGTTGTGAGAAATGTTGAGTAGCTGCAGGAAAGAAAGTCTCTTAAAACTTGTAGTAGATGTTGTTTTTTTCAGTAGTGCCAAACTTAGATGCATTGTTGTGTTTATATCAGCTCCTAACTAACTTTTAGAACAGTTTTGCACCTCATAAAAACCTGCTGGACACTCTTGGATCATAAACACATAACTGCCTCAGTAAGTTGTCCTCTCTCATGTGATTCCTCCAGATCAAATTGCATTGCCAGATCTGGGACCTGCAGCAATGGAAAACTGGGGACTGGTCACATATGAGCAGGGCTCTCTGCTCTTTGAGGAAGGAGTGACCTCACTCTTGCACAAGGAATGGATCGTCACTATCATTGCACATGAACTGGCACACCAGGTTTGGAAAGATCACTGATGATTTTATTCACATTTTAATGTCAGACAAAAGCTTCTTTGATGGGACCTCTATCTTCTGGTTTTGATGGCAGTGGTTTGGAAATCTGGTGACGATGAAATGGTGGAACGAGGTTTGGCTGAACGAGGGCTTTGCCAACTACATGACGTACTTTGCAGTGGACCATATTGAGCCTTCGTTTAAGATGGTGAGTGCAGGACAGAAATAAAGCACAAAAAGGGGCGACAGTATTCTAAAAGTCAAAAAAGAGGATCCTCTACCACCCCATTGAAAGGAATACCTAAAGATTCTCAAAGACAGCAAATTAGCTTTGTGACCCAAACATTTATTTGAAACACTCCCTTTCTGTTTGGTGAGAAAATTTTCTATGATGTAAACATAAATAATGCAGTGAAGCACATTTCTGCCAGTTAAAAAAAAAAAGAAAATAAAAAACTATATTTTTTTACTATTTATTCAAAATTTCAACGAAATATCTCAAAACTTTGACTTTTCTGTCCAAACTTTTCACTTCTCGTAATTTTGACTCTTATGTCATAATTTTGGCCATTAGTCTTCTCAAAATGTCAACTTTTTATTTCAATTTTGTCTTTATTATCTCAAAATGTGACTTTCTATTCCATAACTAACATTCTTGAACTCAAAATTTTGAGTTTTTATCTCAAACTTTATTCTATATTATGTCAAATTTTGACTTTTTCTCACAAAACATTGACTTTGCAACTCACAGTTTGGACTTTTTATATAAATCAGACTTTATTTTCGCATGAGTTTGACTTTTTGTTTATCATTTTGGCTGTTGATCTCAAAGTCTAGACTTTTTGTCTCATAATTGTATCTTTATAATCTTAAATTTGACTTTTTATCTCTTAACTTAGACTTTTAAGTCTTTACACTGGTCTCAACGAAGCCAAAGCCAAAGCCGTTCATCTGTAGTTTGTCTGTAAAAGAGCATTTCCACTACAGTATTTTCTATCTGAGAGTGAAGCACAAACAATCACAGATATTTTGGGGAATTTTATAAAATCCCCTTAGACATAATTTCTCCACCAAGAAGAAGGACATATCAGCGTAAAAGAGGATATTTGATGTACCTTTAAGTTTAGATGGATAAAGAGCCCTTGGTGTGAAGACCCCACTTTGGACATAAGTGGAGAAGCAGCAGGGACCCTGTGATGTGACACAGGATAATTGTTCAATTTTTACTCGACAAAATAAACAAACAAATAGTGGAGCCCGAGCCTGACCACAAGGTTGTGGGTGAAGTCCTCTTGGAATGCTCAGGATTATTGTTATTATTATTATTATTACAAAACATGCCGTACAGTTCAGTCATGGCAGAAAGTTTATGGATCCAGTGTTTTTGTGCTGATACCTGCTCAACAGCGCCCCCTAGGTGAGGAAAAACACAGCCCCTCCCGCTACTTCATCTTACAGGCTTGAAAATTTTTGTTCTCAATTATCATTACATAACCAACAACAACAACAACAAAAAAGTTACTTACAAGCATCGTCAATCTAGAACATTAAGTTTGAAAATCTGAGCTAAATGTTAGATTGAGGTGATTTAAAGGATTTGAACAGACTCATCCCACATCTTTTATCCAGTCTTTCTTCTCTTTTTTTTAGATTACAAGGCTCATTTACTTGATTTATAACAAAAGCTATAGCAGGATTTTTCATAACTGATAAAAATGAAATCCAAAGCTGACAATCTTTTTCAGAAACATCCAAACCTGAATAAATTTGCCAACATTTCCAACAGCTTCCAGCCTGAGTGCATCTATGTCCAACTTTTCAACTCTGAACACATCTATATGTTCAATTCTCTGCTATTGCAATGGACCACCTTCTGGAAATGGAAATGCAGGGTGGTATCCTCATCAATGTAACCAACTTCTTCTAAACCACTCTGCAACACTTTGTTGTTTCCACAGAAAGATGTATTTATCCTAAGCGACCTCCACACGGCGTTTGAGGAGGATGCTTTGGCCTCATCTCATCCTCTCAGTGTTCCTGAGAACGACATCCAGGACACCAGTGAGATGGAAATGTTGTTTGATAGTATAACTTACAATAAGGTAAGTTTTCATTCCAGATATTACAGCTAAACAACCTCATCTGAAAAAGTAGAATCCTCATTAATGTGCAACAAATATGACCTTTCACCTGTGTGTTTGGTGTTTACGCTGCAGGGCGCCATGGTGCTGAGAATGCTGGCTGACATTGTGGATGAACGTGTTTTCAACAAAGGAGTCAGAGTAAGTCGTCTTATATTGCGATGAACTCTTCCAACACACACAGCAGAACCCTTTTCCACCAGTTCTTGTTCGGTGCTGGTGCTGGTGCTCAGCTGGTTCTAATCATAGACTGGGGTACTTGTACTTTTTTTTATTTTTTTTTTATTTTTTGGGCTTTTCTGCCTTTAAATGGATAGAGAAGGAAAGGGGGAGAGAGTGGGGAATGACATGCGGGAAACAATGGAATTGAACCCGGGCCACCCGCTTGAGGGCAAACCTCATGTTGCGCAGCCATATCCACCAGGCCATCTGCGCCCTGGGTACTTGTGCTTTTATGAGTTGATTTTCAAGTCTGTACTTTTACTTGTACTTAAGTTATCATTATGCCATGTAACCTACTTAGTTACTTTTAAATCATAGTTGAGTACTGAGTATCATTAATATCTAGACCTTTTATCTGCGTTTTTGTAGCCAGTAAGGTGATTTGATAGTTAACAAGCCAATGAAAACCAGGACATATGGATGAAAAACAAAACAAAAAAATGTTAATGGATGTTAATGATAGATCACTAATTGATTTTGTGTTAAGAGTTTAACCAGTTAAAAATGTATTCACTGATATTCTATCAATAGTTGAGGCAGCAACTGCACCTCATCTAATTTTGTTTTTTGTCTGCCTGATGATGCTGAATAAGGAAATAAAAACTTCAAATGAAAAAAAGAAAGACAAAAAACAACCAATCAAAATGAGTGAAAAACGCTTGTTTTCTATCTCATCAGTTATTAACGATTATTGATTGTTAGCGTTTTAACTATTGGTAAAGCAAAACACAAAATGTAGAGCCTTATCTGGAGAGGTGACAGTGACATCACCAGTGCAAAGTAACTAATAATCTGAGCAGTTTCTTTGACTAATACTTTGTACTTTCACTTGAGTATTTTTCTAACACCAGTACTTTTACTTGTGATTGAGTTATATTTCAGCAACATTACAGTACTTGTACTTGAGTACAGATTTTCAGTACTCTTTCCACCACCGCTGATTCTACAGTCTAAGTTTTCAACCAACTATCCTGTTTCGCCAACCAGGAACACACTTTAGCATTAAGTTTTGGCCCCCAAAAGGGCACTTAAGTGTGTTTTGGCTCAGTTTATCATGTCTTAACCAATCAAAGAGGCAGATAAGTGTGGTTTGCTCACCAAGAAGGCACTTCAGCATTCAGTTTGGCTCCCATGAAGACAGTGCAGCACACATTTGTAGAATGCTGTGGTTTCAGATTGTGTGTGGTATTTTAATCTTACCATTATATACAAATTTATGAATTTTAAATATTGCAAACATTTTATACAAAGAATAATACTTTGTTCAGTCATCAATTACAAACGTTTCAGGTGACCTCATTTGAATTCCAGGCATCACGACCCCAAGGTTGAGAAACACTGCTTTAGAGCCAGGTTACATTTGTTCTGCTTGGTGAGGTTGTACTTGGTAGATGGACTTTACCAGTATTCACTCGTAGTGCTGTAGTGTTGCTGCCATCAACACTGAACAGACTTTGAAGCTCCTTGAAACAATGAGAACAGGAGGGACAACAAGCCAAAATGAATGAGTGCCACATTTACTTCTCACGGGCAGATTATGAAACAGTGCTCGGGTTTTGTGGGGAGCAGGCAGGTGCAAGATTGAGAAACACTCTCCCGCAGGCTTACATCATCAGGTCCATCATCGTAGCTGTTTCAGTGCATGAGGCCAAAAAAGTTATGAAAATCTGTTTTCAGTCAAAGGTTTATTTCAGAACTTCTCCCTTTGGATCTGCAGTTGGCTGTTGAGTCTAAACACAGTCACCTCTAATTCTTTACCAATAACCTCTGCTGTTCTTTCTGTCTTTGTGTTGTAGACGTACCTGGATGAATTCAGATATAAAAGCACAGACCGGAACGACCTATGGGAAGCTATACAAAGGGTAAAAGTCCTTTTCATGGTCAGGCTTCATTAGTGGCCTAAACTCTACAGAATGTGTTTGTCATGAAATATATGAGAGTGAATGTGTGAGGATTCATTTATGGTATTCACATATAAAAACATGTCTGCAGGCTGTGGACGATGACAGCGGTAACACAGACGTTGCAAAGGTGATGGACAAATGGACCACACAAACTGGATATCCTGTCATCACTATCAACACGACCACAGGAGAAATTTACCAGAAGCGCTTCTTGTTCAATGACACCTCTGAATCAAGGTGTGTTGTTTTCCAGTTTGACTAAAAGTCTAGATGGTT